>JFFI01001277.1:0-30553 GCA_001563125.1 Colletotrichum salicis | reverse complement strand
TATGAATATATGAGGAGTCTACTACCCGAGATTTACAGTCTTTGCGTAGACTTTGAATTTACTAGAGATTAGTTGATGTTGGTAGAGAAGTAGTGTCTACCTACCTAAAGTGTGCCATTTGTTCTCACAACCGCGTACCACGGTGGCTATGTTGTTCGCAATGAGGCAACCGAGGAGCCTTGCCCCTGAAGTCAGTTAAAAATATGCATAAGTAAGCGACAGCGCATCGAAGCTCTTGAAGTCTCGACAATTTTCCACAACTTCCTACCGTCCATCGCTCGCAGCTATGCACGAATCATGCCGCTGATGGAGCCCGACTTTGACAACCCCAACCATGAGTGGTGGCCGCGTCCATCTGATGGCAAGCTGGTCCCTCTCATACTTCAAGGTACAGAGGATCCTAAATTTCTACCCTTCACATCGAGGTGGACCCGTCTGGGTAAACCAATTTCGCAGGTCACGCCTCTCGTTCGTGTCTGTAACTGGATCGGAAAATCTCTATGCAAACCTGGAAGCCGCGAGTTTGTCGCGGATACAAAGTCGTTCTTCATTGCGGCTCTCAAGCTCATCATCTCTTGGCCACTTTTGTGCTTATTAGTATGTTCATGCTCGACTTTCCCGTGCTAACACAGCCCTATACCTAACACCTCGTAGCCATCTTACTTACATGTGATGCTCCAGGTGTGCTGGTCTGAGAACTATGGGGTGGTTTCTAACATGACGAAGCAGCAGAAGCTGCATCTTCTTCCACTAAACTTGGACACTGGACGATGCAATCAAGCCACAGACCAGAATGGTATCCGTACCAACGAGACGAGTTTCCAATGTACCATAGAACATACCGCGACGAACAGCACTAGCCAGCGACCTCAGGATAATGCCAGGCTTGACCAGGGCGGAAGCAGCTCGGGGACGTCTTCACCAGATGGTGAACTTGGAGATGACACCGCGCTGTTGCGCCCAAGCTATTTCTGTTTCCTCAAACAGTCCCCCGATGGCACTGATGATTATGAGACTGTCAACGTGTCGGATTATCTCAGAAAGAATGGAGACGGCGTAGACGTTGAATATGTCTTCGTTTCGTACACGCGTGTGCACTTTAGGGTCTCAACTAATGAGGAGATAGCCGAATATGACTACCCAGAATCCAGAGAGAAAACTAGAGAGGCCAACAGACAAGTTGCGAAAAGAGATCGAGCCGCTCTAATCAAGATGGGCACTGATGCTGCTAGGCAGGTCGGCAAACAAGCCTTCTGGCTAGACTTTGAGTGCGTTCGTGACAACGGCGTTGCGAAATCTACCAGCAGTAGCGAGGATGTTTACAAAATATGCGATTACGTACGGGCGACACACTCCATGATCATTGCCATCGGGCCTACGGCTAACGACAAGGTCAAGGCTCTCATGAACGGTGAGGACCTTGATTCTTTGCCGTACAATCCAGATATGGTGACCCCTTGGCTACGGCAATGGGGCTCCCGACTTTGGACTTTACCGGAACTGCTGCTATGCCCTGGGGAGTATCGAATTCGGCTGTACGTCATTGGTGATCCCTCCGAACCCAAAGCGATCGCAAAGCGCAACTTTGCCGAAAGGGCATGGACAGATGCCTACGCCGTCAAACAGCTCGTTGACCACTTTGAAGGATCGGCCATTCTCACCTCGTCTGCACTGATCGAAACAGCCCTGACTTGCTTTTCCACAAGACAAACCGATCAGTTCAGCCAAGGAGATATAGCTTACGCTACAAGGGGCCTTTTCCCGAGTCGCCAGAGACCAGACGTAGACAAACGCGATACCGGGTTCCAAGCTTTTGGTAAGCTAGCTCTCGAAAATGATAGCGCGACCTTTCTCAGCCGTCTCATCTGCCTGTCGACCCCCCAAGGATCACCTTGGTATCGACTAGAAGACAGATGGGGGGTGAAACTCAGGGACATACGTCCTATTGGCAATCTACGAGACGTCCTGGAACCCGAGGCCGTCTTTTTGGAGGGCGTTTTTGGAACGACGATCCACTGGGACAACATGGACGCCGAACCTTACTTCGGCCAAGGCATAGGAAGATTCGAAAAGATCATTTATCACGGGCCTTACATTACCACCTCCATCCTGCTTTACTTCTTCGTCATCTTGCTTTTCCAAGAGTCCAATCTATTTCTGATCTACCCTGCACTCATCGGCCTGTTTGCTCTTCTCCTTCCCCTGGGGGTCATCAACTCACGACGCCATCTTAGACGACCTACGATTCCCCGACTCATTGGAATCGAAGGCGCAGTTCACGTTGAAAAGATTGAGAAATACCTCTGGGGTTTCAACCACGGGAACTTGAAGCGCGACACCACTGGAAGCTACACCGACTCACCAGCAAACAATCCTAGGGTTACAAACTCGTTGACTGCGCCACAAGTTAGCACTTTCACTCTCGTGGACACGTACGCAATGAGTGTCACACATCTTGAATGCAGTACGCCTCCAGTTGCGATGTTTGTCTGTGGGGAAGAGAACGACATGCACAGAGCCATCCTATGCTCATACGACTGGAGAACACGAAGTTATCACCGTCAATTCGTCCTGAGGTCAAAACGTTGGAAATTGGAGAATATGCGCTTGATCGATAGAGTTTGCGTGTCGCTTGCTCCTCATACCAATACCCAAAGATCTGCGGAAGATTTGCACCCGGGGCCATCAATCTCGCTGACAACAGTCACACCACCTCTTTCTGCAAACAGCAAGCGTGTAGCATCTATAGAACGACCGAGCAGGATGCGAAGAGAGCTTCTGTTTGTGGCGATGTGCCTTGTAAGTGGTCCAGGCCTTAGCGACTCCCATCTCTTAAATCCAGCACAGTTGGCTAGATGGATGGTGTCATGCATGTAAAGTACTATTCGGAACTGACTACTAAATTATAGTTTGGGTTGAACCCTTTTTTATTCCGAGAAATCATTTCGTCCAAACGACGACGTATGCTACAACTTCTTATTTGTTGTTTCTCAGGCACTGGCCTTCATACTTCTAGGAAAGCTTCCACTACACCAAGTCTTTCCGTACGTTGTCTTTGTTAAAGGTTGGTGTGGCCCTGTGATATAACTCCGGATTTCTCGAAGAATTCATCGTACTAACTCTTTCCAGCGTATCTAGCTTTTCCAGTGAGCCTCTATGGACGGAATTCATACATCTGGGCCATATTTGGCATCATCGATGGATGGGAGGTCTCGATGCTTCTATCACTTTTGCCCGAGTGGTTTTCGCCTCGTGAGCTACCTCTGAGATTCCTTCTTTGCCTGACCGTAGTCCCGAAACTACAAACTATGATCGGTTACTTTGGTGTCCCGCCCATGATGTACTTCAGCGGAAGTACAGTTTTAATACAATTTCTTCTCCAATGGATCCTGCTCTTCAAAGCTCCTTCGGGGTTGGTAGGTCGGCCCAGAGAAGTTTCCTGGCTTGAAACGTACCAAAAGGTCGTTCTTTTCCATGATATAGACATCAGGAGATTCTTGAGTGATACAAGAGGATATCTGCGGCATCATCGAAAGGTAAGAGTCTTTCAGACATCTATTCACCGACTAACTTGCCATAAGCCTGCCTTTTATTACGCCTGGACTCTTTTTCTCGTGTTTGCCTTCTCGTTTCTTAACTCATTTATACCGATGCCGCTTGAGAAACTGCCATGGGACTTGTACCGCACTGTTTCTATGGATGCCTTAGTCGCTATCCTGATAGGACTGGCCATATTCTGCAGACCTTCCTCTGCCTGTAAGTGAACCTGCCATTACTTCAGTCTCTGGTGAGACGTGAGCTTCCACGAATACTGACCTTGGTATAAGTCATGATAATGGCCCTTTCCTCCATGGTTTCGGGATATGCTTTCCTCTTGGACGAGTTTTCGACGTCCGACCACATCAGTTTCAGTACTCTTCGCGTTCTAACAAGAATTCGTGGGGTAGTTATGCCTAGTAGGCACATAGCACTTCCTGGTGATACAATGATATGTCAAGCTGACAATTCGGCTAGTACTTCTTCACATCGCTGTCTCTAAAAGTACATGTACTTTCTCGATTCAGACGGCTGCTTTGATTTCAATCTCCTACGCCGGCACCTCGATGGGTACTGTACTTCTCAGCACCATAACTGAAAAGTACATGTACCTATGGGATTTCACTGTGAACGTATGTCTCGCCCTAATCGTAACCGAAACAGTCATCTGGTTTCTGTATTGGAAGTACAAGTGGGCTCATGGCCAGACGGAGAATTTGCATGAAGAATCGGCCCCTAGGGATGTCGAATCACATGTCCCCCAGGAGGGTGAGCCTCTGACAACTTAAGGTAATTGCAGTCCTTGTATCTAACATAAGGTAGTAGGATAAATATGTAACGAGAATGGGGGTGAGCAGGATAATGGTGATGCTTTAGACCTTGTTTCTGCATGTCCTCAAAGTAAATGGGCTCGGGGAGGGATTTCTTTTTTTCTTGGATAGGATTATGTGCTCATTTCTTCCCAATGTGCCTAGGCTCGATAAAGTACTTTAGTGAAGCCCACATGCATAGTGATCTCAAGGCTATGAGCTCTCGGATATTGATTTGTGGTCCGTGGCGGCTTGGTTGATAAGTCAAATACGCACAAACAAGGCAAAGCTGCTTGCTAAGTTACATGTATTAGTTTCTCGTCACTGGTGATCAGCCAAGAAACGGGCGACTGCTCAGCATCATGTGAAACTTATCCGGATGGCTCAGAGCCCAGTAAGCTCACAGGGCATAGATCCAGAATAAGGTCCTGTCATTTGATGTATAATCTTTGAATCCTTGCGTGTCCGTGCAGGAAGTAAGGTGCCATCCCGAAAGCCGAATGTGCGCCATGGGTGGTCGGGTCAAGCCGGTGGTGACAGCGACGCATGGCTGCATGGGATGAACCTGATGGAATGTCCAATTTTAACAACTGAGTAGAGACATGATTAATCAGCTCTTCGCCGTATCAAACAAAATGCAGCGCATAGAATTGTTGCGGTCAATCGCGATCGCTGTGAGATAACCAATCACTTGAGAGCGGACAAGCTCGGCCGGACGGATGAGTCCGGAGGCTGATGATGAGTTTGAGTGGTGAGATATCCCACCGGTACCCTAATTCAAGGCTAAACCGTTCAGCACGCCCCGGGCCGTGCCGAAAGGCAATGATCTTGCTTCACAAATGTCCAATACATTGCGTGTAACGCGGTTTGCACATTTAACCCACTGAGCCCGCCTGTCCTGTGACCGATGCAAGAGTGCCGAAGCTCGCGACGCGGATGAGATGATCAACGTCAATCACGGCTTCAAAATCCCATCACTCCTTCGAAATTAAAAATGTCGTCTTTAATAAGGGTGCTCAGATGATGGCGGCAATGAGACAGAGAGAAGCCTGTATCACGAAACTTCCTGTGGTCTCCACGCTCTTCGAGGTGGACAATCCGGCCCCATGTCTCTTTCCAGCTGTCTGGTACGTTCCTGCGTCCATGTCCCTGTCGTCTTCGGTCGCGAATCTTGCTGCGGCTTGGTAAGCCTTAAGTTTGTTGCTGCTGATTTCAAAGGTGCAGGCTCTACTCCGTTCTACTCCGTAGATAATCGACAGTGGTTCCAGTTAATACTCTATTCGACATGAGATGATAATATTGCGTGCTCGAGGTCGCAATAAAGCTCAAGAACCTTAGCTCTTCCCACAACGGGCTTCCCCTGCATCCATCACTCTGCGAGTATGCATACTCAAAAGCCTAATTTCGCTTCTTCATCCTCTTTCACTATCAAGCACCAAAAGCCGTTTACCCCGCATCCTACTCGGCTCTTCCTCATTGGATCGCAGTTGGCAATCCCAGGAAAAAAGTCTTGGAAGTCCTCGGTCTCTCGGTGGAACATCTGCGGGACCTGCATCCCGGCCCAATTGCCCCGTCTGGGAGGTGACATAGTGCCCCTGGACATCTCGAAGTTGGACCCTTTCCTCGGTTCCTTTCCTCCGCCATCGGTTCAATTGCACCGAAAGATGAGAGCTTCCCCTTCCCTCTGTAGCTTCGCAGCTCTTTGAAGCTAGATCGGCACAGAGCTTCGTATGGCTCTTTTACTCTCTTGAAGGTATGACGCTCCGTGGCCCGACTCAAGAGAAAGAGGGGAATCCCTTGGCTTCATCTAACCTGCAGATCTAGCGGCCACCAGCACTGTAGCATCCTACTCGATTGCGAGCGACTCTCCGAGAAAGATGGAGCGAACGGATGGCATCGTGCGCGCTGAGATCGCGCCGGGCCAAATCTGAAGGCAATCATCCGTCCACTCCCACGACTCGAGATCGCCGCGCCGGATGATGCCATTTCCAGGCTGTGCTGGGAGCCAAGACTCGGCGGACCACGCGGTCGACTTGATGACATTTTCTTTCGCCTGCCGTTATCCCGAAGTCGTAACGGGCTCTTATTAGAGCAACGCGACCTCCGCGTCTTTTCGCAGCTGCTGTAACGGTGCACAGCTAGACGGCTTGAGTTCCTCACTCTTTGTTCTTCCAAGAATGTCTCGGCTCGTTCTTGGTCTCGTTGCCCTAACCGGCCTCATGGGCACGGCCAGCGCGCAACGCTTCGACAACACCACCAGCGACAGCGCCACCGTCAAATGGCTCGGCAGTACTCCCTCTTACACCGCCGGTACGACTTTCGGCTTGCCCTGGGCCCGCGGAAAATACTTTTCCAACTCGACCGAGTTCTCCCTCTCCAGCGGCGGCTTGCTGCAGACCTGGGTGACGGCATACTGGTCTGACGGCTCGATCAAATGGACCGGCCACGCGATTCCCGAGTCCGACACGATCTTGGACGAGTACACGGTCAGCGCATCCTCGTCGTCCAACTCGACGGCGCGCTTCTCCCGTGCCAGAAGACAGCAGTCTGGCGGCCTGACGGTGGCCGATTCATCTGATGCCGTCAGTGTCGACACCGGCAAGCTCGCCATCACTTTCCCCAAGTCGGGTAATGCTGTGGTTGGCGAGATCAAGACCGCTTCTGGCAAGACTATCGGCCAGAACGGAAAGCTTGTGCTGCACTCTCAGTCCGGCGTGGAAGATCAGGCGGAATTGAAGGGTCAATCTGCCATCAACTACTTCAACTTCGAGAGCAACATTGAAGAGGTCACCGTCAGCAAGGACAACACTGCTCGTGCCCTCGTCACTGTCCGTGGCAAGCACTCGGGCGAGGGTAGCCACGATGACTGGCTTCCCTTTATCCTCCGCTTCTACCTCTACCACAACTCCGAGGCTGTTCGCATCGTGCACACCGTCATTTACGATGGTAACGCAGAGGAGGACTTTATCTCTGGACTCGGCATCCGCTTTGAGGTTCCTCTCGAGGGCGAGGAGCAGTACAACCGCCACGTCAGAATCTCCGGCATCGACGGAGGTCTTTTGAGCGAAGCCGTGCAGGGCATTACCGGTCTCCGTAGAGACCCCGGCGTCGACATCCGTAACGACCAGTTTGAGGGCGTGGAGCTTGCCGACCCCGCTACGTGGGATCAGAGAGTCACGACCAGACTCAAGTGGATTCCTACCTGGAGCGACTTCAGCTTGACACAGCTCTCCCCTGACGGGTTTACATTGAAGAAGCGCACCAAGGCTGGTCAGAGTTGGGTCAACATCCCCGGCGGCACTCGCTCGGGCGGTCTGGCATACCTCGGCGGTGCCACTAAGGGTGGTCTCGCCGTCGGCCTGCGCAACTTCTGGAAGCGTTACCCGACCGGCATTGACATCACCAACGCCGCCACGGACAAGGGTGAGATTACAATCTGGATTTACAGCCCTTCGGCGCCCGCTCTGGATATCCGCCCCTACCACGACGGCCTCGGCCAGGATACCTACGCGGAGCAGCTCGACGCTCTCGAAATCACCTACGAAGACTATGAGCCCGGCTTCAACAACCCCTACGGCGTCGCCCGAACCAACGAGATCTTCTTCTACGGCTTCGACCAGACCCCCAACCGCACCCTCCTCGCCGATCTGACCGATCACACCAACAACCCGCCCGTTCTCTTCGGCGAACCCGAATACCTCGCCGAGACCAAGGCCATCGGCAACTACTGGGCCCCTCCGGCCGAGTCACCCTCAGGTCTCGCCGCTGACATCGAGAAGCACCTCGACTTCCTCTTCAAATTCTACGAGGGCCAGGTTGAGCAGCGCAAGTGGTACGGCTTCTGGGACCACGGTGACTTCATTCACGCCTACGACACGGACAGACACCAGTGGCGATACGACATCGGAGGCTACGCCTGGGATAACTCGGAGCTCTCTCCCGACCTCTTCTTCTGGAACTACTTCCTCCGCACCGGCCGCGAGGACGTCTTCCGCTTCGCCGAAGCTCAGGTTCGCCACACGGGCGAGGTCGACGTCTACCACCTCGGCAAGTACAAGGGTCTCGGAACCCGCCACGGTGTCCAGCACTGGGGAGACAGCGCTAAGCAGGCCCGTATCTCAACGCCCCAGTACCGCAAGGTCTTCTTCTTTGTCACGGGCGGCGACGAGCGGACTGGTGAGTTGATTGAGGAGATCCTCGACACGGACAAGACCTACGGCGTCCTTGACCCCAACCGCAAGGTTCGCACCGACGGCTGGGTCCCGACTCCCAACTCTTCTGTCGCCGTTGGCCTCGGCACGGACTGGTCCTCCCTCGCTGCCTCCTGGCTTCTCGAGTGGGAGCGTCGCGGCTCCCGCTGGGAAGAGGCCCGCACGAAGCTCACCAACACCGCCGCCAGCATCGCCAAGCTCAAGAACGGCTTCGTCACGGGCTCTGGCCTGTACAACCTCGCCGACGGCACCCTCGGCCCCCCTCCCGCGGACCCCAACAACAACGGAACCGTCGCCGTCTCTCATCTATCTGCGGTCTTCGGCCTCATGGAGGTCGTTGCTGAGTTCATTGAGCATGCCGGCGAAGATGTCCCTGAAGGCTTTGAGCAGGCGTGGTACGACTATAGCTACTACTACAGCGCCAGCACCGCTGAGCAGACGGCGCGGTACGGCAAGGGATTCGGTAACACGAGTCTCAAGCAGGGACACTCTCGTCTCACTGCCTATGCTGCTCACCGCACGAACAATGCGACTCTCGCGGCTCGTGCATGGAATGAGTTCTTCAACACGGATGGACTCAAGCAGTCTGCTCCTTGGAGCACTGTGCACTTCAACGGTAGCGATGTGTTGGCGCCAATTGACGAGGCGTCGTGGATCTCTACGAATGATGCTGCCTTATATGGGCTGGCAGCCATCATTGATCTTGCTCTTGTCGGCGAATACCTTCAGTAGAGTATTTGAAGCGTTTGATCCCATTGCTCGGAACATTTTCTTGGTATAATTTCCTCGGGCGCGCCGACAATGCCCAACACTGTAACTACAAACAACCTATATGTACTTTACTTATTTGTAACCTTTCATATCTATACTTAATTTCATCTTTTCAATCTTTATGTTGAGATTTTGCACATTCTAGTCGCCGCCTGTTGGTCGTCACATCGATTACGGGTGATTACTTCTCTCATTGTGAATAGCTCCTAATTGTTTGCCTTCAAGCTGTGAACAAGACTGCTATCCAATAATATCATCTGTGCAGCCCAGCTGTACCAAGTTCCATCTTTGCCATGTTATAAGATAAACGAAGAAATACTTCCAGTTGTTTCCCCAGTGGAACCCCTCGCATGACAAGAAATAGGGTAGAGCTGGCAGCGTTCCAGCCGCACAAGGGGAGAAGCAGGAGATTCAACCACAGAAGTGTCAACTTCAATATGACTTTCATGCAGTTGAATAGCCCGAGTGTGTGTCGATCAGAAACAGAGCGATCATAATGATAAAGCCGATTTGCCGAGGCTGGCTGGATCGTCTCAGCGACGCCAACTAGTGTGGCCTCGCTCTCCATTGTTTCTCTGGGTTCCAGTGATGGTGCGATCAAAGACATGCGCTCGTCGTTCACCTCGTGAAATAGGGGACTGTCGGTGTCAGTTCTAACTCTTGAAATTGTTGGATTGATATGTCAAAACTGGGAAAGATTCTAAATGTACATGCGTCTTTCTGACATTGGGCGAAGACTTTAAATCGTCAGTCGCTGTCGCAAGAAGTAGCTCACTGTTCAAGCAGGACTTAACGATGTATTTGACTGGAGAGAAGGTGGTTGAACAAGCTTTAGACGGGTGCAAGCTTTATTGTGGCCGGCTCATGTGGCGTATCAAAGTTTCCGTCATTTCTTCCCTCGCGGGTGGAGGGACATAAAGGTAGGAATTTATCCTCAAATCTTCAACGCAACTCGCCAGGTGAGCTAACCACCCGAGACCCTTGCCTATTATTTTTCGGTAACAGTGAATGTGCTAGGGATGATGAGCAACGGGTGACGCGCCACAGTAGTTGCAGCTCGTTGAGAGTGGCACAGCGTCGGAAAGAGTCTCACAGATGACATGGATTGCGCGGGTTGATCAAGATAAGTCCTTCTTCGGGGGCTTCACGTGTGACAAACGGATTGCTTTTGGCCGAATGTAGCACAACATAAAGCAGCTGGTTCGATATTAGTCACATGGGTGAGGTTGGTCACGAGGATCATTTGGCAATCAGCCGATGGATTGACCAAGGCATCCATTATCGCCCATGGGTACGTGTAATGTGGCAGAGGCCTCTTAACTCTACTTGTTTATCGTGGATATTACAATCAGGTATGCAATCATGCAAGTGTCGATGCTTCATCGTACCTTGGCACAGCACTGCTGCTAGATCTCGTCTATGATTGGCACTGCTTCGGGGCCTCGAGGTCGCGAGGAGACATATACGTGTTTAGGGGGCGATTTTGGGGTCTCGGAAGGCTGCGCCGCTCAAGACACAGGGGTCTGATTACCTGAAGGGAATCAGCCATTAGAGTGCGTCAGCCTGTGGCTCAAGGTCGAATATGTGCTAGCTATTTTTGGGACATTCTTTTGTGGCTTGATTCTTGCCATCTAAAATTTCAGTTCGCAGGTTGATTCGCGTAGGGTTGAAGGTGACATGAGTTGGATCTAGCAGTGGTACTTGTATTAGATTGTTCAAGGACTGACTGTAGCTGCATCTACTAACATTGACAACTCCACCACCCATTGGCGTAGATCGCCAATACCGACGACCATTTACTATCAATATGAAGCTTCTCTTACTTTTGATGCCAAGAACTATCATATAGTATCCACGCCTGGCATTTCTCATGGCGGTATATGAGCAAAGGCCGACTGTATTGGTTGAGGCCGCGATGATCTGAGAAGTCTCCCAAAGCGCAAGTTCCTTCAAACCCATGCCTTGAGCAATGTACTCATGTAATACTCTTACGATCCTTGATTGCTCTTCCATCATGTTTTAGACTGCACTTCGCCAGCCTCAAGATTAAAGCGACTGACCAAAAACAACAAAGATTAGCAATCGAACGTTGTTATGTGAAATAAGCTGGGGAGACGTACCACAACGGACATGTGTAAGCGTGCTTGAGGAGCCAAAGCTCGATGCAAGCTGAGCAGAAGACATGGCCGCACGGCAGCTGTCCGACAACACTTCCAGCGAGGAAGTCATCCAAGCAAACAGGACATGTCTTGGCTTCGGCGACCTTTGCGAACGACTCGAGCTTTCCGCGGGTCAGCTTTGCCATCCGTGCTTTCCTCGGTAGCCTGGGCAAGTTATAGGGGCTCAAAGACGACGGAACGGATGCATCATGTTGACTACGGTGATGATTTGCCGTTGTAAGATGTAGAGAAGGTGGTGGGAGAGGCGGCGGCGGATGCCTTAGCTTTCTGATCTTCTTCCATCCGAAGAGGTAGAGCACGAGTCCGACTAATAGGGCGAATGCGACACAGACCGCTGCTGCGACGGCACCAGGCTGCTTCTCGGGCACCCAGGTGGTTGAGGCATCTGTGACAGCGGCATCTGGAATGCTTGTCGGGCTCATACGGATGATGTCATGAGGAATATATTGACGAGGAAGTTGAATGGCGAGAGGATATCAGGATGAGCGAAATTCAAACGGACCCGAACTGAAGTCCTGCTGTCCCGCGGTTTTTAACTGCCATCGACCATGACTGATTTCACTGTTGTTCGTGACAACATTGCACAAGTCTAATCTCACCGACTCAAAAGCCATGTGATGTCTCGGTTGAGGGATTAAAATCCTCATGTTGCTGCGTGCATTGATATTTGGCTTGCCAGATCAGGTCTTCGGGTGCAAGAGCATTCCATAGGCTTGGCAGCCGATTGGAAAGGCGCTGAGATTATTTGGGTCCTTTTGTGCCTGTTTCCCATGGGGAAGCAGTAGCCTGTAGGTAATTTTAACGTAATAGTTGTCCATCACCACCGAATCCGACCGTGTCTGTGTTGACCTTCTGTGTATGAGCGATTTTCTCTTGGCACTCAGGCCTCCTTGCATCTTCCGCAATCCGGCTAGGGCTTCGTGTAAGTAATTGTTGGGAGGCCGCCAGTCAGATTAAATGAGAGTTACGACGTGAGAGAGTCACCGTTCTGACTGGCATTTGCTCTTGTTCCGCCAACTCTTTTCATCCAGGATGATAGCGCATTACCTACGGTCATGGAATAAAAGGCGTTTGAGTTCAATCAGACGCATCACTGCGGGACAGGCGAATCCAATCGCGTTCGTTTCAAATGCCTACTGACTGTCATTTCATTGCTTCTTCATTCCCAGACTTGTGACGAGTCTTGCCTTGAAAGAGCTGCCCTCCTTACCGATGCTCAAGGAAACGGGACAGGATCGATTGCAAATTGAAAGACCCTGTCTCTGACTTACCTCCAAAAGGTACAATAGAAATGTGACACTCTTTGTTCCTCTGCCTAAGGTCATGCTCTAAATCTTACGAATCGATAAATTATGTCTAATCCCCCGGGAACATGGAGCAAATAGGCATCGTTGACTTCATTTTCGAACACATCATACTGGACGTAACTACGTGTGCCCTATTGAACTCGAGGTCGATTCCGCTGGCGCGCACTGATTTGATGGGCAAAGCAGGAGAAAAACGATGAGTTGCGAGAGGGAAAGGTAGTTGGAACTGTCAAGGTAAGAGATGAGGACCAGCAAGGCAAGGCAAGGCGGCGCTTGATAAAGTGCTGGACAATAGTCAAGGCATTGAAGAGCTTGATTGACCGAAAGACCATTGACGGCATCGATGGAAGATCCTTTAACGGTAGTCTTCTAGTAATCATGCAATCCAATTCTACAAGACTCCAGTCTCTTTGAATAGCAGTCTGACGCCCATGCTAGGGGATGCCCAATGTTTTCAGAAACGTCAATGTCAACGACGCCACGATAGTCACAACATCTACGACTTATCCGGCGAATGACGGGCATGGAGCTTAATATGGCGGGGGTTAAAGTTGCAAAGAGTACTGCCTCTACCAGTGTTGCGTTTACCCATCATGGTGAAAGTTAGTCAAAGGCTTGGTGCAAGTTGAGGTCACTAACATCATTGTCAACCTCTATGTCCGCATACCCACTTGAGCAAGCTAACTATCTCCGGAGCCCTATACAATAGTCATTTCGTTTCATTTTCATTCATCCAGAGCCAAGAAATATCACCACACATCTTACATCTTCCATCACAGTCGCACAACACTTTTCTATCCGCAGAGTCATCCCGCCTTGGAAAACGGGACTACTTGAGCCGACAACATGGACCTTCTTCACGAGCTTGAGTCCATGGTTATTACACAACAGGACAACATCGAACCAAAGTACGACGACATCAAGAGGTGGCAGTCCCTCTTCGGCTACACATACTCTGATGCCTCACAAAGGATCCAAGATCACAGGTCCAACTCCGCACGAGTGCAGGTATCTGATCTTCATTGGGAAATAGTTCACGCAGAGAAGGAGGATCAAGGCTACGACAAGGAGTCGTACGAATATTCTTGCAGCCTCCCCAGGGCTCAGAGGCCACATGGCGCCGAAAAGAGCACGAAGACCAAGAAGAAGAAGCCCAGCATCTACCTCCTTAAGCTAGAAGGTCCTTTCTCCACCTCCGAGAATGTCAAGATAGCACACAGCGCTTCTTCCATGCTGCGCTCGAGATTCACCGGCACCGACGACAACGGAGCCCCTGCCTCTTTCTGCAAGGTTGACGGAGCGACCAGTAAGATGATCCTCGATCACCTTTCCGATGTTGAGTCAACCTTCCAGCCCACATTCATCGGCTACTCAAGGGCGGAAAAGGCACTCTCCACCACCTCCATGCATCCCACCCTTGGATCCGAGGCTACCTTGCCCCATCACCGACTAAGCTTCGAGTCCGACCTCGAGTCTGATCAACGTCTCCTCCCAACCCAGGACCAGTACCCAGTCTGGTACTTCTTCTACGGCACCCTTTCGGACCCTTCCGTCCTGAAGAACCTGATTGGGATTGGAGAGCCCGTCTATAGTGCTGCAAAGGTTCGTGGTGGCCGTCTTGGTACCTGGGGTGGCAAGTACAAGGCTCTGGTGGATGCGCCGGCTTACGAGACAGGTTGCATAGAGGGACACGCCTTCCTCATCACGAACAAAGATCAGGAGGATGCACTACAATGCTACGAAACTGACAGCTACGAGGTTGTCCGGTGCATGATAGAATTAGAAGGACAGAAGGACGAGAAGATCAGGGGACTTACGTTCCGATTCATCGGGGATACGGATCCTTGATATGGGTGGGAGAGTTCAAGGACCCGAGTCCGCAGATAGAGAAGATAACGAAGAGCATGTCACCATTGTCATGTTGACAGTAGAAGGCTGGTCGACCAATACCAGACCATCACCACGACATGAGGAAATCGACTCTCTCAGGTCAAGGAGAAAGAAGAATGCAACGCGCCTGGAGCGTATACTGGTGAACCTACAATGCGTCAAACATCACCGTGCATGCCGAAGAGAATATGGTGTGCTAGATAGGAATTGAGGCCATCTCTGCCACAGACTCCAAACACGTTCTCATGCTTGAAGGTGGTCTGGTCACAAACTTTATTGAGGCTACTTAGAGAGGCCCGTCTTTTGCGCCTGCTTTTGCAGATACTCCTTATGTTTCGGCTGAACAAAGCTCATATCCCCCCTCAGCATCAGAGACCTCTCCACACCCTCCCGCAGTCCAGACTGCAACACATGCTCGCAAGCGCTCAATGTGAAGCCAAACCGCGGATGCGTGGTCTGCCCGAAACTAAACGATGTCGACGACGGATGCGAGAAGCCCGAGTGAACCGTGTACAGCTCGAGCTTGAGCAGGACGGACTGAAGCGCCGAAGCGCTCCCGCGGTACGCCGAGACGGGGTCCGGGGCCGCGAGGTCGATTGTTTGCGCCGCGAAGGACCGAATAAGTGAGCCTAATAAGATGCTGTCGCACCGTTTGCCTCCCGTGGGATCTTGCGGCGATGACATGCATCGATCTCCGTGTTTTAGCGTCATGTAGAGGCTGGCGTAGGGTTCCAGCATGGTGGTGAGTAGAGTCTTCCGTATTGTCGTGGCGTCATCTAGAATATCTGTCAGTGATTCCCATTGCGGAGTCCTCACTCTTCAGGGAATTGAATACGTACCAACGAAGCCAGACGGGAAAAGATATTCTATGTTGCATAGCTTGTATGAGTAAGTATCCCGATTTTCTCCGCTATAACCAAAAACCAGATCTTCATCGTCGTCAACCAAACACTCGGTAGCAATCTTCATTGCCATATTATTGAACATAAGAGCGTCTCCAAGTTCATAAGCAACCCCGAGAAGTAGTGGATTTTGTATGCTCGTTTTGACAGACTCCATCCATCCGCGGGCCCACGGACGCGTAATGCTGGTCGCGTCATATTTCTCAGTGATTACGAGAAACTGGTACAACCGTGTAAGATCGAGGTGTTCAGGGACCTTTTCAAATCGCCCATGTGAAATATCGAGCAGCAACTCCAATCCCTCTTGCCGGTCGTCGGGGAGTTCCACAGTCCAATCTCGCTGGGGGTCGGCCATATGTGGTCGCGATTCAGCGAAGCCGCCATAAAGCATCTTTCGAAAGACGGTCGAGGCTCTCGCGAGCGCTTTGGAACATACAAAGTAGTTTTTGGGCTTTTCTTCCACGTCTTCTCCTACAAAGAGATAGAGGTCCCCGTTGGAGTCGATTACATCCAGGCCGCCAAGACTTCGGATCGCCGACTCGTGGTCGGGATCTTGGTCCATTGTCGTCATGACACTGAGGAACTCTGGAGGGCGCTCATCGACTCTTGCCGTGGTTGGATAGGCTAAGAATTGGTATGTGTTTGTCAGATGAATTTTCCGAGTTGTTCTGACTAGTTCAAATCAACCCAAGTCTGATCCGAAGTTTGGGGAATCACCAGGTTGACCCCAGCCTGGATTGTTCACACAGAGACGTTCCAAAGGTGGTCAGATTGTGGCCCGTGCACGTCACAGAGGTCGTACAACAGGGGAGAAGGGAGTGTTTTGAAGTCGGTCGATGACAACTTGGGTAGAGGGCGGGAATAAGTCTGGGTTGTCTCCGTATGTGGGTGAGCGATGCGCCGGCGGTTGGATCTCGTAATCTAACTGAATAGTGACATGGTCTCTCAAAGGAAGCAGAGACTATTCGTTCAATGGAACTCTCATAGAAAGGCTAGGCTCGGAAACTGATGGCTTCGAGCCCGTCCCTGGAGCAAATGTTATACGGGCAATCGGCACCATTCCGGCCCCCGAGGCCCCCGCGCGCATGGCAAACCCACCTTAAAAACGTCCAATGGCGCCTCGCGTCTCGGAGCGCCCAGTCCCGTCATGGCATCCCACCCCTGTGCGGCGCGGCGCGGGATACTTTGCTGACCCCACAATCCGAGTGGTGTGCCGAGATTCTCTCACCCAGCGAGTTATTTGTCGGGCATAGAGAAGATGGGGCACATCAAGTCGACAATGTCTTTTTCTTCCTCAATCTTTCGTCTAAAATAAAGAATCGACCAATGGGCTTGACTCATAATTGCTGCGTGCACGTGGCCACAGCTACGGTTCCGAAGACTTTGAAGGTGGGCACGCGGTTGATTCTTTGATTTCATGTGTTGAATAGAGGGTTGAGTAAGGTAGTGGGAGAATCACGTTCTAGTGTCAAACCTAAATGCCGACGTTCTTGCTTAGGTTTACCGTTTCTTGGTGATCAGCTCAATTCAAGGTCATTGGCCCTTTCCTGCTTAATCGAGAGCCCAAGGGCCATCAAAGTTAGAGGCAAACAGTGTATATCATTGTAGCTTTATACACCAAGTCCGGTTTCCTGGTAGTTGCACTCACTTTGCGTGTTCTCCGATGTTTTCGTCATGATCTTATATGTAAGCATTCATTAAGAGATAAGCATACCTTATCTTAGGTATGGAGAGTCACCTACGCTAGTATCATCGCCAAGATGTGTCGGTATCCCACTCTGCCTGTGGGCGACATACCATTCTGTTGTTGTACATAGTGTGTAAATGAACCATATTGAAGTCCAAATGGTCCTGATTTCCTTTACCTCTAGCCTTACTGAAGCATCGTAAGTGAATGCATGTATTCTCTTCTCACTCCTGCTAAGATGAAGAGGATCCTGACGAGGTAGTTTGAACATCTTTTCCTTTCGAGCAATCTCAGAAACACATGTAATCCACCCAAGAAAATTGACAAGCCGGCGATGTTGTTGCCCGATCAGAGAGCTAGATTGACCCCACTCTCGTACAAATTGCACCGCACTCTCGTTCTACTCGAGCCCCGGGGGCCGACAGGTCCCGCTCTCCGCGAAGCTCCCGATGCGAGGGCGTTATCTACCTTATGCCATTGATCAACAGTGACAAAACCTAGATCCTATTGTTTCGAGCTTCTGCCCTGACATGAATGATTTATTGCGGTAAGTATAGCTACTAGCTACTGGCCAAGATGTTGGAAATTATAGTAGAAAGATCAGAAAGCATAAATAGTATTATTGTTCAAGACGCAGAAAGGGGCGTGAGCCAATATTATTATCAAGACCAAATGCAGTTGTGTTGCCTCATGTTGACTTTAACAAATTATCACCACAACTGACATCGCAATGACGGCGACCGTGACGAACATAGAATCAAGCGAGGGAGGCATGGCAATGACCATGATGATGAGTCGCGGTCGAGCCGCCCACACCGCTCAGACCAGAAGCGGTATCCACCATAATACTCTCCAGCACGAGGTGAAGCTCGCTTCAGCCGTGAAAACTCGAACTATTGATATTTCCACTAGCCTTTGCTCCCGCTGTCACACAGACCTTTCGACCAATATGTGCCTCTATTTAAAATCCGAATCTTAATCAGTGGCGGAGACCAGCGAGTTTTTGATACCCACAGAGGTATCAATTCTCGAGGGCCTGGGCTAGCGCAAATGCGAGTTCGACGAGTTGCAGCGGGTACTCCCGCTTGACCTGAGACATGCTCCTTCTAGCGCCCCCCAGAGCCTCTCAACGAGGCCCTCAATTAAAACCAGGAGGCTACTAGTCATTCTACTCGTAAATAGTGTGTAGTACAGCACTTTTCAGATACTCGTAATTCCAAAGAGACAGTTCAGCATTTCCCCTATCCTTTACGAACCACCTTAATCAATTACATTCCGACCTACCCCCTTGCAGATCACCACGGCCACCTACTACCCCTCTCACTACTACTCCTACCCACGCAAAAACACGCCTATTACCAAGGTCGAGGCCATATAATATTCAAATGACTGCAAGTCAGATCTCAAGGCTTCTAACGACATCAGGTAAGCTAGTAACCCTATTGCAAGGCGCACGCTGATAGACCTCAACGTGATCCCAAGCCTGTAAGATCTCCCGCCTTGCCTCATCTAGTGCGTAGACTTTGAGGTGGTGCTCCGCAAGATAGATTGCCAGCAGGCTTACCATGAACGGATGGTCAAGTAGTTAGTACCCCCTATACAAACTCTCCATCATGTCCAAATGGCCATCAACGGGCACTGGGCCTAAAAATATATATCCTGCAGATCACCAGCATATCACATCACTAGCTGCCCTTGGCAGGCCCTAGAAAGAGCGTGTCTCGGGCATCAAGGAGATCACGCTCTCGCCCACCGTTCAGGAGACTAAAAACTTGGATTCATAACCAACGGTCTCGTCGACCACGTCACGCACATGGATACCGTAGATCTCGTTCGCCCCAAAAACTACGAGATAACAAGCCAAATAGAGACGACGCGGCCGGGTTCGCCGAATGTGCGAGGAAGCTTAGAGACCACGCAGTTCAAGGAGGATTACGAGAAGTGATTAGAGGAATGGCAATCTGTCAACGGAATATGACGTGATACAGAAACAGAGGACATGAGTCCAAAGTTGCATGCTCGACGCCGTGGCGGCGCCCTGAACGACAACGAAAGAGTAGACAGTCAGAGATGTCACAGGAATGCTTTAAGATAGACTCTCTGCATTCGGTATTCCTCTTTCATCATATGAGTTCCGCAGCTCGACCACTATAATGTACTGCATAGTACCGATATTCCTTGAATGTTTGTTGGCGCGGCTCCTCGCTACAAGACTGTCTCTGTCCAGTTTGCACCTAATCCTGTACAAGATCCTCTTTTGTCCTAGAAATGACAAGGCGACTCCAGCAGGTGAATGGTTTTACAAACTTCCAGGGGTGGTATTGTACAGATACAACCGTGGGATGAACCATTGTCGATCGGTCTGCAAATATGGCCGTTTGTGAATGGGCTGAGATGCTGTCGGCATGGGGATGGTCTCACCCTTGGCTCATATGTCAGCTGTCAATCTCGTCCTTTCTTTGCTTCGCTTGCATGCGTCTGAGGTGATCGTGCGTCCCTGGGCCGTTATATGGCCGAATCGTCGTAATGCGCACTGGAGCTCAACTTTTCTCTACAGCGAACTACGAGGGATCCTAGGAACATAAAAGCAGGGCTATTCCCACCGTTCAGCACAACCATCACTCTCACAGCCAACACTCTCACAGCCAACACCACAACCAATAGTTCCATACCACCTCAGCTCACAATTTCACTGAGATCTGATACCAAGATGTCCGACCAAAAGAGTAGGTCCACCAAACACCACCTTCATCATTTCATATCTCTCTGACAGCATTGTGTTCTAGCCACCCAGTATCACAACGAAAGCAGCCCAAACACACATAGCATACCATTTCAAGGCAGGGTTCTGTTTCCCTTTCGTCCAGCTGTCGTAGAACCACATGCAACCCATCGGCTGGAAACAGATCAGAGTGCCGAGAAGCGCACCAATGAGAGAGATGAGACTGTTAAATACGGAGATGCCGCTAGCAACCAAGTATGCCACCAAAGCGACAGAAAAGGTACAGCCGATCCATGTTGACCACTGGGTAGAGGTGTTGGCTGTCAGGTGCTTTGAGCCTCTCGGGATTCGGACAAATACGTGCATGCTGGGTAACTACAATCGATTAGCGTACATTCGCTTCCTTGCAGCAGAATGAAGATACTTACATGAAACAAGACAGCTGCAGAGACAATCAGTCCAGGTAGACCAAGTCTGTAGGCAACCTTCTTCACACTTGGCCCAGCAGAGCCGAGCGCGGGCGAAGAGACGTAGAAGCCGCAGTAGTAATAGACAACAGCGCCCACAGCCACATAGACGAGAGTGACAACGGACTGGCAGAGAATGAGAGCCCGGGTGTAGTGGTTAGGCTCGCACATCTCAGCCACAATAGAGAAGAACGCTGGTGTGCCCGTGTACGAGAAAACGAGTGCGGAGATGGCGGCGATGGCTTCTGCGAAAGCGGGCGAGCCTACCAGCTTGAAATCCGACTTCCATGGAACATCTTTGGGTGCTGCCGCAGGTCGATCTTGCAAGCCCACTGCAATGGTCACAGTGAGAACTGACGAGGCTGTTAGATGCCACCAGTTTCTTGGGAGGAAGGACGTAGGCTTACCAGCGACAATGATACTCGTCACACCGACCCATGCTAGCCAACTGATGCGTCCCAGCGTCCGCAGACTAGAAAAACCGAAGCCAATGATCGCTGCAACGGCCACGAACACAGCAGTGCAGGTTGCATGCATTGATAGAGCATTCAAGGCGATGGAAATACTCAACATAGCTGACCCCGAGGCGAAGGTGAAGGCTTGACAATGTTACTTGAGATCCTGCCGAGGGGCAGATACGAAGACTCACAGAGACAAAACCCAGCGCCGAATATTTCCCGGCCAAATAAACCAAACATCAACTCTCCAGCATCATCAACGCCGTAGACTTCGCGGTGGCGGCGACTATGAAGTCAGACCAAGTAGTGATACCGCTGATTACGCAAATGAGGATACTCCGGGAATTATTCCCACGGTGTCGAGGATGGCGGGATTGATAGAACACCGAGACCCATCTGGGTTTTCATCATCAAGACCAAAGTTCCCAGCCACCCAACCTGATACAAGTCAATTCCAACGCTCTCTCTGAAACTAAAAAAAAATTTGGAATCACAAACACTTCGGTAGTTAGGGCCATCTTCCGTGATCTCACCAAAGACAGCATCGTGGGCAATCACGTTTTCTGCGGCGACAACCTTGCCCGTGTTCGACGGCGCCTAAGGGTCGAATCAGCGAGAACTGGGTCAAGGAGTAGGAAAGACAAGGAAGGGTACGGTAGAATGAGCATATTGTTATACTGGTCGAAAATTCCCCAGATCGTCCTGCAAGTTGTCGAGCATTTTTCCGGAGAGATGAAAATTCTCCCCGCCTCGCGACGTCGCTTCTTTGGATTGACACATTCTGTTATTAAATTTCAATGGAGTCGAGGGAGAATCCCTTCTCGCAAGCCCGCCGGCATCGGGGCGTATAAGTCCGAGCCTTGGCGAGATTATATGGGCACTGACTGGGCAGTCGAAGGCTATCATTGAAGACTAACGCCGCGATTTCTTCGTTACGTACTCGAGCTGAAGTCGAGGGGATTCAGCCACCCCGCGAATTCAAGATAAAGGCTACACAATAGCTTCTTGCCTGCGGAGAATTGGGTCCATCGCAGATAACATCCATCATTCGTTACTCCCTAGATCCCGCAAACGGTTGTCTCGGGAAGTGGAGACATAAATGGGAACGATCAACAATCAGACTCCGTTCTCGTCATGGCCTTCCTCTTTGGATAAGACGTTAATGAAGATATCTTCGTGTTAGTAAGGAATTCCCGGTTCTTTGGAACTAACTATGTCAAGGTGTTACGGGCTGGACCCGAGTAGTGGATCCGGGCTAAGGCCCGGATTCTGCCACCTCTCACCACGCTGGGTTCGCGTAGGCTCCACCTAACGCTAAACTTCCGCGAAGCCTTCGCTCCGAAAACTCTTTTCTTCTTCAGCTTAGATTCTATATATTGAAATCGCCCCTACGTGGCCTCACGAGGGCTGCGCTCTTAACACAAGGGCACGCAATCTTACTTGCTAACTCTTTCCGAGGCTCTTGAGACCTTGAGACCCTGGGAAACTGGCGCTTGAAAGTACATGTAACGACTAATCGTCTACGAGTTCACGTAGGCCTCGGCGTGTGAGTGTTGGCCACGAAGGTCACCGACACATACGCACGCGATGGAGCTCGCATTCGATATCCAGATGTCGAACCCAACATTCTTGAAAATCAAATTTGCTCTCTACCAAACTCTGAAAAGCGGAACCAGCGAAGAGTCTTCTTGTTGGTATCCGTATCGCAGGGTATTTGGTTCGAACCAGTGGGTGACGAAGGGGTCAATTTGACTGTATTGATAATTCTGCGTAAGGTGTAAAAGGAAGGTTCCAACCGTAGGTTGGGCAGGCCGTGGTAAGTGGAAGTAGGGGTCGTAAGTGGCTCCTGCGTGGCCGCCAGCCTCGAGGTCGAATTGTACTTCCAATCCGACACCTCTTTTATATGATCCACTTGTACCCGGCGGGATACGCAAATAGAATGAGA
This sequence comes from Colletotrichum salicis, assembly GCA_001563125.1. NCBI lineage: Eukaryota > Fungi > Ascomycota > Sordariomycetes > Glomerellales > Glomerellaceae > Colletotrichum > Colletotrichum salicis. The sequence continues at coordinate 7,667 of JFFI01001277.1, read as the reverse complement.
CACTCCGAAGCTTCATATGACCTCTCCATAACGCCAATGACCGAGTTGAACATCGAATAACGATCCCAAAACTGCAACTGATGGTTTCACCGTGCATGAAAGATTCTACTTGGGTTTTGTCACGGTTGCGTTCTGTGGCGTGAACGTCAGAGGCACGTCCGCAGGGCTTTGAGCGATGATATTCCGCACAATGGGACCGAGTTGCGCATCAATAGGTGTTTCGTTAGGGGACCAGCCAAGCTCGACGGGGAACCTCTCATTGCCTGGATCCTGTCAGCTTCTCTTGTATTCATGAAGATTGCTTGCTTGCGACATACGGAAGAAGTACTCCAGGAACGTCCTGTTGGCAACAGCAACGTCTGGGTCACCAAAGATGGCCAGCAAGAATGCGTTCTCGCCAACAATGACGGGGATTTGAGCATCGGTGATCGAGAAAGTCGGGTTGATGAGACTCATATCAAAAGCATGTCGAGCTCTAGCGTTTGCGATCATCGTAATGTTGATGGCCTCCTCGTCTCCAAAGTAGCTCACGAAGTTATCAAAAGTCCCCGTATCGAAAGAGTTGGTGGGGTCGAAGATGGCATCTTTGCGAGAAAGACTGCCGTCATGCTCGATTACATTGTGCGCATGGAGCATTTTCAAGTCGAAGAACTGTCCGCGTGATTAGTTTAGAGCACTTCTCTAGTTGGCAACATTGAAGCTTCAGTGGTAAGCGAAGCAGTAATGACTCACAGTTGCATTGGGAGTAGGATTGACGACGAGGGCATTGTTGAAGACGTTGAGGGCGGGTGCTTCGGGGATATTTAGCGCATCGTTGAGAGCCTTGATTAGGATGTCCTTGGTGATGTTCCGGCCGTCATGGGGAACGAAACCATGGTTGGAAAGAGTGTTCATGACCGGGCATGGGGCTCGCTCTACATTATTCCATTTCGTCAGTTTGGGCATACAAATCGTATGGACGTGCCACGAGACTCACGATCATTAGGGCCCGGGGGACTCCAAGTGAAATGGTTCGGCTTCAGGGTGCCCCAAGATTCATTTCCTGTTTTTAATCCCTTCAGTCCCTTGCTGGGCGGCAGAGCAAAGCGAGTGTTCGGGTAGGCGAAGTGAGGGAAAGCCTGGACGACGGAGGCAGCCCCGATGATGGTTGATAAGAGATGCATGTCTTAGTCGGTTTTGGAGGTGACTCTTATCGGTAAACGAGGGACTGAAATGCTTCTGGTTCAAGGTGGCCTGTGATTAAGCGGTGATTCAAAATCTAGGTCTATTCGATACTGGCTGAAGGCAGCAATGGCTTTATATCAATCTCGATCATTGGAATCGAACATCAATGCGCCCTATAATCTCCAATTGTAAACATATTACTGGCTAGTTGCTCAACTGTCACTTGGGTCGACGAGAGCCTGTTACAGATGCTCTAGCTCAATCGGAAGGTGGAACTGCACGACGAGTGCAGTGCTGCTGAGCCACAGACATGGATCCACTCGACAACGAAAATGAAAACGAAGACGGGGCTCATTTTTCGGCCATGATTGTCCCAGGTCGCTGTAAAAAAAAATCGTCGTTATCGTTCTCGTAGGGCTGTTGGAATAGTGGCAGCCAATGTGATTTCAGGAGTTGTAATCTGCCAAGTACTATGCACTCAGTCCCACGTAAGGTACGTTACCCGTGGCTCAGCACGCATTCTATCCTGCTGTTTGCTTGACGTCAGCGAGGCCCAGCGCCGGTGTACATGTATCAGTCTGGGAACATAATAGGATTACGCCCTGTGAGAGAGACTTAGTCAAGAGGAACCTAGCTGTGCCTTGACAAACCAACAACTGACCTATTGACTCGATATATCGCCCAGCCACACACACATTACTTGTGCCTCCGAAAGGATAGTACTAACTATCATGGTACTTAGGGAATTGATAATTGAATACTCGCATTACTACTCATGTGAATTGGATAGGATCTTGATACAGAGACGTCATTTCTAACGCCACGTTTTTCGGTCTTTATTAGCTCCACAGAAGACTCTCTCGAATGATCCTAAGTGTGCCTAGTCTCGGCTTTTTTCTCGCAATCTGGATGTACCATCAACTTTGGAGACACTGATGCCTCTGGCGGGCCACTAAATATCTGCATACCCCAGACTATGGATACCAATCAGCTGACGAAATTATTCATGATGACGAGTTCGGATGGCTCAAGTCAAGACTTTAGAACTACTGCGGTAGTAAGATCAGCAAGTCAAGGATATGTGCACATGCAAGGGTGGTACGCCGTGTCTGAGGCACTCCGACTTTGTACGCGGACTTTAGCTTTTTCACCATGGCATTCTCAATCTCTTGGAGTCCTACCCTAGTACTGACCCATATTTACATGTAGTCTGTACTATCCGTCCATCCTCTACGTCGTCACTCGAGACCTCAACAAAGCAACAGATTGCAAGGGGCCTGTGCTTGGCAGTGCGTTCTGAGAGCTTGCCCCCTATTTCGATGGCTATCAGTGAGGGGACATCTTCATGCACGTACCTATACGAGTATCTGGGTGACATCCGACGGGAAGTTGAGAAACTCCGAGATCACTGTCTGCCTTACCAACTAAAGTATGTGATTCCCAACCGAAGCTGTGGTCAAGATCTTTTCTCCGAGGAACTGGCACGGGGAAGCTTGGCTACTGGGATGATGATCTAGCTTAGTAATAGTAGTAGCCACTCAAGGCAGCCGGAATACGAAGCCTGTATTCAAGCACAAAGTTGAAACTGCGGGCCGACTTCCTAGTCATTTTCGATAACATGGTCCATTAGCAATCAACGACTCATGATTCGCAGGAACACTGATAGCTTCATTCGCTGGAGATTTTCACACGGCTCAGGCAAGGACTGCTTAGAGTCAAACTCTAAAGCCCCTGCCTTAGTTGTTCTCATTATAACCGGGTCATAGTTGCACTGAACTCTTCTTCGAACTTGTGCCCGGTCTTCTAGTTTCCACCAGACATCATGATATCCAACGACGCCCTCTTCATCAATCTACTCCGCCGCTATTTACACTGCTCCGCTCTGCTCTGTGCAGCGTTCTCGGACTTCATAGGCTCCAAGATACCAGAGGAGATTTCGACGTGCTTGGCGGAATTAGGCTCCCAGCGCTTCCGAGCTCCCACATCGAAGGCGGACCTACCATCCAGTCTGATTGCCTTACTCGTGCCTCCCGACAAGAAAGCAGAGAAAGCCCCTATCTACCCTATATCGTCATGTCTCATCAAGCAGCCAGGATGTTAAATCCTGTTGCTACATCAAACCTTGCACCTCCTCGAATCCTTGACGAGGCATAGAGATAGAGTCTCGACGCTGATCAAGTCAGATTCGCTGCGGTGAAGGCAAGCTAGTACGGGATCCTAGGTGAAGCTTCCATAGATAGGCTTCACGATGGCTGGTACTGATCGGAGAGAAGATGAGAGAAGCACGCCCAGTCCCATCCGATTCCATCAGACAGACTAGGCGACCATTCGTCACCAGCCATGGACATCGCGCCAAACGAGTCGAATCCAAACTCGGTTCCCCCGGGAAGACCGATTCCTTGGTTGTAGAAGGGCATTGTAGAACCAGGCACATTGACACCTGATTCCCTGCAACGGCTGTCGTAACTGCCAGACCACTGAGCATCTACCGATCTGGGGGTCGGTGTCTCCCCAGCGTTCTGCCAAGGGCTGGTGTCCGGCATGGATCTCGGAGTCATGGATGGCAAGGTGGTAGTTGTCCGGTTCTTTGACGATCCGGGCGTCGGTAGCCCTTTGTGTAGAAATGAGTCGAGCTTTTGTAGTAGCATGTCCAGTAAGCCGTCGCCCCGAAGCCTCGTGTATATCTCTCTCATAGAGTCTGAGGCGGTCTGGATGAGCTTCAAGCATGTTAGTGACGTTAAGGGGGTCGCGTAGTAGCTACTTACGTGTAGGTCCATGGTTGAGATGCGAGAGTCGGGGTGCGTTACGACGTGGACGGCTAGTGTTGAGAGAGCGTGGAGCGGTGCCAGAAGATTCGGGAGAATCGCATTCGACTTGGAGTCTACCGCTTCGACGACTATCCTTAGGACTTTTCGGGCGGCATTAGCCGCGAGAGCTTGTCCGTTTCGCATGATGTATTCCCATGGTTTGCCTTTGGCGATCATGTCGGCGCCAGAAGTGATTGCCTCTTCACTGATTAGGAGACTGTTTCGCGAGAGGATCACAAGACTGCGGTGCGTCTCGTAAGTGAGATGTATTTAATACGATAGGACGAGAAGCTCACTTACGCATTATTATAATGCATCGATATGAATGATGCGAAGGGGCACTGTTTTGAGCCGATCAAGATGTCTGATATCGGTCTGGGGTCCAACATCGTCAGCTTCACCTATTTATGTGTCGGTATTCATGGGGCACAGTCAAACGTACCTTAGCTCATCGGGTACTGAATCACCCCACCTCGTGAGGAGCAGCTGTGCCTCACCGGTAGTCTCAACCTTTTCGGCTATGATAGCTTGTAGTGCACCGTCTCGGAGTCCGTCTTCCTTCCGGCTAACGATAACAGCCTTTCTTCCGATTTCGCTGAGTATCCTCGCAAGGTTGACAGTCACAGGAAACGCCTTATCTTTTGATGAAGTTCCATTGCCCGTGGGCATATCGACATGAGCCGGGTAGCACTCCTCATCCTCTATTGAAGAAAGGCGGCCCAACTCGAACGCCAAGAACTTTTCAAAGACATAGATGCCGAGCCAAAATGCCTTGCGCTCTTCATCATCGACAAAGTCCGGCCTCTTGTCGGGGCGATTGGCCTTGCAGCCCCGACACGTGCGAGATTTGTGCAGGCCCAGCGACATTGCAATGGAAACACCCGTAGTGAGAATGTTCCAAGCCCCAGCGCACTCGTCATAGCAGTGAAGACACAACGCGAGAAGCGCCAGCGATCTAACAGTCTCGACGCCGTTGACGGTGACGAGGTGGCCGACGAGGGTCTTGCAGTAAATTACATAGTCTCCGGGATCCAGTGTAGGTTCTGAAAGTGCCGCGGAAGCAAACGCGATAGACATGACGAGGTAAACCGAGACCAAGGCTGCTAGCCCTCGTGCCTCGGCAAAGTTTATCGGGCCGAGTTCCACGGCTGTGTCGATGTCCCGCATGAGACGGTCTGGGTTGAACAGAGGATAGACCATATTGATACCCTCGAGGTAGCGGGCAGCAAGCTCGCGGGCAACCTCTTTGGGGGGAAACGAGCAGGGTTCAGATGACAGAATGCGGTAAGCCGGCGGCCTGTCTACACGTGTTGGCATGCCGCGCCTTTGTTGGATCCCTAGCCGACACGCAGCAAGGTCCAACCAATCGCCGAGGATCTCGACCGAGTTGTTCCCGCGGCTGGGAAGTACTACAGGTAACTTTCCTTGATACTTGGGCGGGCCCGGGCAGGCGGGAGGCTCCTCGTCTTCCGGGATAATAGTAACGGCAGCATCCTTGGGAACCGTTGGCGGCTTTGAAAACGTTAACGTTGCGGACTTCGGAGCTGCTACCGAAGGTGTCCGGGTATGGCTGTAGAGCAGCTCTACCGAAGGTGAAGTCTTGGCGCGGGCGTCCGGCAGTGGCGGCACCGGCGGCGGCTCGGAGCTCTCGACTTCCTCTCGAGGCGAGTGTGGAGACGCGACGGCCGTCAGAGAATGCGTCAGGGACGCGCTGGATGCCCGGGACAGCCGGCGCTTCGTCTCACGGCGCTGGACCTCAACGCCGGGCCTCCGGCGGTCCGTCGTGACGCACTCGATGCCGGCGTTGATGCAGGCCCTACATGAGGGCTTCTGCTCATCACAACGCGTCTTTCGGTTGCGGCAATAGTTGCAGGCGAAGTTGATACGCCGCCTCTTGGCCACCGACGCCGCCGAGGTGCCCTCGGAAGACTCGACGACGGCCGTAGACTCGGCAGCCGCGGGGGTGGGTACGGGGTGGTTCGTATATGATGACATTGCCGCGCGTTGCCTGTGTGGTGTGTGAAATGTCCTCACATACTCGGAACCTGAGTATTCTCCACTGGGCTTGGCTGGAGTGGTACGCTTACTGGTTGCTGACTGACTGGGTTGTTCGGGAGCTGAGATGAGGGTCGGCTGGGTAGGTTGAGATGCCGAAGCGCGTCGTTATGAGGAGTACTTTGCGTTTCTGAAACGTGTAAAGACGGCACGGCCCAGGAAGAACGAGAACATTGAATGACTCGCGGAAGCGTTTCGGGAGGTTTTTGGTGGTGGACACTGCGCAGGCCGACCGGCCCCTCGTTCCGGTTGACGCGATGATCAGCTCGGAATAGTGGGGAAGGCAGAAGTTGGAGAATCTGACATGGCCTTTGCTGTAATTCTTCACAACGACATGTCTGCTTGATCCATAAGGCTCTGCAAGCGGTTAGACTCTTTAGATCTTTCCCATGGGGTTTACAATGCAGGCGAACATGGGGAGAAGTATCCGTACGGAGTTCATGTACGGATAGGCTTAGCCCCTGCTCTCGGTACGAGTACCATTGGTCTCCACGATGTTTGTTACCATGACCATCGGGAGTTGATGGGTCTGAGCCGAGCCGACAGCCCAATGAAGCTATTCTCCGATAATGGCTCCCCTTTGATTGGACCAAGGTGCACTACATAGAAGTACTCTATTGAGATGCGATAGAGTCAACGGGAACATCTAGTAGGATTTTAGACAGCCGAGGCAAAGAAATTAGGAACTATCAACAATCGCTCAGACACCAATTTGTATATGGTCGCAGGCATGGATCACCGTCAACCGGCCTGTGCCGGCATCACGACTTTGAGTTTACTGCTCTGGTCTGTGCTGCGATATTCGACGACGTGCCATCAACTCTCTCGCTTGCCTCACGTCAGACTGCCCACTGCCTGATTAGTTGGTACATGTAGGAGTATTTCTGCCTGCCTTGCCGAAATTGACTGGCACCAAAGATGATGAGCCTCATGTCGATACCATCGAAGGATCGGTCACAAAGGCCCTTGCGCAGGAGGACCAGGCATACGGAACCGTGCAGCTACTGCAAGGCGGTTCCATTGTCCTAATTCCCACTCCTAGTCCTGATCCCAAAGGTAAGGCTAACGAGTATCCCATGATCCATCTTGCCCAAGGACGAAGGCTGTGGAGCAAAACACATCTAATGCTGACCGCGGGAGATAGACCCTCTCAACCTTCCGACATGGCACAAGTACCTCATTATTTTTGTTGTCGCCTCATATTCCGCTATCGCCGTCCTCGTCACATCCGGCCTCGGCGCCGTGTTTCCCTCCGTGTTGAAGGAGTATACCCCCGAAGACGCCACGCGAGCCACGGACCTCCTTACATACCCGACGCTGTTCATGAGACCCGGTAACCTCTTCTCCATGCCGCTCTGCGTAACCATCGGGAGGCGACCCGTATTTCTCATGTCAATGATTCTACTGCTCTTATCCGGATTATGGTGCGCTTTGTCGATGTCTCTCAGCAGTCATATTGCCGGTCGAAACTTTTACAGCATCGCCGCTGGTCAGAGCGAAGCGATGGCACCCTTCCTCATCGAAGAGATTCACTTCCTCCATGAAAGGAGCGCTAAACTGTCTTGGTTTATTGGTGTTCAGACGGTGGGGACGGCAGCGATGTTTGTTGCGACAGCTTATAAGTCAAAGCACCCACTTTTG
>JFFI01001275.1:0-19485 GCA_001563125.1 Colletotrichum salicis | reverse complement strand
TTTTTTTTTTTTTTGGTTGGCCTTGAAAGCGCTGTTGATTAAAGCGCTGTTGATTTTCCTTCGGGTGTAGAGAAAGGCAGGAAGTTGGGGTGTTACTGCCGCTTCAGGGAGGTACGGCGAGTGGCTCCTGCAGCGGTACCGTTGGTGTTTCCTGCTTGCCAAAGGGACGTTAGCGATTTGACTGCCAGAGGTTGGAAGTGTGGCGTAGGAAGGGAAGTAAGCGCCAAGGGCAGGAAATGTGGCGCAGGAAGGGACATGGGGAGGGTGCCATGGCCCATGGGGTCACCCCTGCTGCCTGTCGGAGTCCGCTTGCGCCAACACCAACGGCAGTCGAGTGTTTCCCTTTCTGGCCCATTCATTGTCTCTCACCCGACCTCGTTCCCGTGACATGACCGACGACTCAAGCGACCTGCCACCCACAGGTCGTCTGAACGCCCCGATCGATACACCTTGCTTTCCGGGAGTTGGCGTATATATCAAGTCGGTGATTCCTTCCAAGGCCTTTGGGGGGGTTCTCTCTCTTCAAGATCCACTCACCAGAAACTCAAATACCCAACGTCATTCCGAAGGAACAACGCTTTGTGCATGCGCATCTTCGTATCACATCTCGAGTCGCCGCCTGCCTGGACTCGACCAGAAAATCGCCAAAATGAATTGCGACATCTGTTGCAGGCCTCACAGTGCTCAACGTCTGCCCTTCCTCTGTGCCGTCGATGCTCGCAACCACTGCTATGAGGGTCGCATCAATAATCTCCAGGCGCTGATGGAGAATGAGAGTCTTCAAAAGGAGATCAATGATCTGCTTGCTCAGGACAAGGCAGATGATGGCCCTGGTCGAAGTGTTGTTCTCGAGTCGCTGAGTGCCTCTCAAAGAACGGCCGAAGATCGCACTGAACAGATCATCGCCCAAGCTGAGAAACTCAAGGGTGAAATTGCCGCCGCCAGAAAGGAGATTGCCGATTGCAAGGCCGCCATCATTCGCCGCAAATCCGATCTTGCATCTGCATCGAGTGGTATAGCTGTCCGAAGAACAAGACAGCTCGAAGAGACTGAGCGCTCCATCTCGGTGGCCAAGTACAAATGGACCCGAAGTGCGGACCAGATGTCTTCGACTCGATCTTTCTTGTGCATGGAGGCCGCCAAGCTGTATGGACTTCGTCGCATCAAGAAGGGATCATCCGCTCGGTATGAGTACAAAATCGGGGGTGTTGATATTGTCGATCTCTCGTCTATGAATGGTTAGTATCGCACCCCAAAGTTACCGAGTGACACTCAAACTGACCTTGACAGCTATATCGCCTGAACTCTTGTCCACCTCTCTCGCCAACATCGCCCATATCCTGGCCTTGACATCTCATTACCTCTCGGTCAGGCTCCCTGCAGAGATAACACTGCCGCATCGAGACTATCCGCGCCCGACCATTTTCAATCTGTCCTGGTCGTATCAGCATGGTGAAGTACCGTTTCCTGGAACTTCGCCCGTCACCAGCTTTTCCGCAGAGGAGCGTGAGAGCCAACCGCACTACATGCCTCGCCCGCGGCCACTCTTCGTCGATAAGGCTTTGCCCGTGCTGGCCAAGGAAGACCCCGCTGCCCATTCTTTGTTTCTGGAGGGCGTGACATTGCTCGCCTACGATATCGCTTGGGCATGCAGCACTCAGGGCGTCTTTGTCGGAGATCGCAACTCGTTCGACGATGTGTGTCATATGGGCCGCAACCTGTACAACTTGCTCATTGGGCAACAGCTCCATAGCACCCAGACTGGTCGCCTCTATCCACCTGCGACCTCGTCACCCGGAGTGAAGCACGATGCGCTTGATCAGGAAGAGCTCGGCAAAGCTCCCTCGTGGATGGGTAGATACTCCCATGGTACAGCTCATGCTTTCCTTGGCAGCGCGGAGGGATCCGAGTTCATTCGCGGTTTCAAGCTCCCCAGCCCCATGAAGCTTGCTGATCGGCTCAAGAAGAAGCTTGTCAGTGAAGTTGCCGTTCCGGAGTGGGAGGTTCTCGAGGATGATGCTTGGGCTATTGATGATGGTGAAGGCCAGGCGAATCGCGCTGTCAGTGGTGGTGGTGGTACAAATGGCTGGACAAAGGTGAAAAACAGGTAATCCGAACAAAATAACAATACTCTTCATACTTCGGTAGTCAAACATCGCGTCAGTGGCTCTCCGTCTTCCAGTCTCTCTGGTGCCATATGGTTGTAGTACAGATGGGTGGGTTCTTTTTTTTCGGGGTTTGTGATTTTGAGACTTTTTTTTGTTGATTTCTTTTTCTCTGATCTCGAACTCCTCTTTCACTCATTTCTCTCATGGTATCGTTTCAAGAAGCTTCAGTTCTTCCAGGCTCCTCTGATTCCATAAAGTAAGTAAGGTCATACAGGTAGGTGGGTGGGTGGTTTTTTTTCGGTTTTGTGATTTTGGGACTTTTTTTTGGTCTTTTCTTTCTTTTTCCTCTGATCTGTTGGTATCGTCTCAAGGCAGTTCAGTTCTTCCGAGCTTCTCTGATCTTCTCGAGCCACGGGTCCATGATATCATCTTGCGACTCAGGGTCGTTCAGCACGATGAGATGATCGACAAAAGTTTCCGTCACGACCTTATCGGCCCACTTCTCCACGAGATCGTCGAACATGCTGCAGAGGATGGTCTGTCCCTTGCCGTACCGCTTGTCTTCCATGAGCTCGCCCCATTTCTTCATCGCCAACATCGTCAGGCTTTTGACACCGTACTTTTTGATCTGGTTGGCATCGATAAGGTCCCACAACGGTTCCAAGGTCCTCTTCAACTCGTTCTCGACCTCCGGTGACCCAATAACCACGACAAGCAGTGCAGTGAGAGACGGATCAACGGCCAGTAACGTAGGACTGGCGACGGCGGGCGCAGGCGAGAGAGCGACTCCCAAAAATGAAGTCGGCGTCATGGGTTGATCTGGCACATTGGGAAGTGATGGCGGAGGCCGGAATCGCGCCGCGATCTTGTCCAACTTGTCCTGTTCCTCCTGGAGCTGCTTCTTGCGGAGTTCGTGCTCTTCTGCCTGTGCGCGTTGCCTTTGCTCGTCTCCTACTCTACGCCGACGCAGCGGAAGGACTTTTCGAGGTTTAGGGAACTCGTCGTCCTCAGACATTGCCTCGTCGTCCAAGACTTCGTCGATTTCCGATAAAGCCTCAGACTCTGGTGATGGCGATCGAGGAGGAGCCTCGGGAGTAAAGCTGGGAGCCGGGGCCGGCCCCAGAGCCAGTGCCAAACGACGGCGACGCAATGGTAAAATCTTGCGCGGTGATGGCGGCGGGATGTACTCATCGATTCCTAGGAATTCCACTGAGCTGTCTGAGTCGTAATCGCTCTCAGGTACCGCCTCGGGCTCTGGAGATGGGTCTCGAAGGACGAGGGTCTGCTGTTCCCGCACTGGGGGCATTGGCGGAGGCGGTGCGGACCATGAGAGACCAGGGATTATCGAAGGTGTTGTGAGGAGGCCACTGCCAGTCACAGGGGGTTCGGGCGTTTGAGGGACGGTGGGAGACGCTAATTGATCCTCGGGCTCTCCAGGCACTTCTGACTCTGGCTCGGTGGTTGTCGTAGGCGGCAGACTCGCCTTTACGGATTGCGCAGAGGGTTCAGGCGTATGAGTGACGGTGGGAAATGGGGGCTGATCTGCAGGCTCTCCAGGTACGTCTGTCTCTGGCTCGATGGTTGTCTTGGGCGCTGGGCTGTTCTGACGAGGGCGAGGGCCGTTCAACGGGAGATTCGTTCTCGGCGAAGGGGATGCCTTGAGCGAACTCGCTGGGAGCAGCACGAGCTTCGATCCAGTCTCTGCCTTCACTTTCGAGTTCCAGTTGTCGGGAGCCTGAATAACAATAGCACCCGGGCTGTCTCCATTGGGCCGGGGAGAAGAGGAAGGCCGTGGCAATGCCGGCTTCAGCCGTCTCGGTGTAATGAACAGATGGGCGTACTTCTTGTTGGACTCGTCTTTGGTAAGCTGCTTCAGCCCCTGCGGCTTGGGAACGGCGGCAACGGGGACCTTGTCGAACTTCACGGCCTCTGGAGTAGAGTTGGCCTTGGCTGCAGGAGACACCGAAGGTGAAAATCTCTCTACTTCGTCATCCTCTGGCAAGTTTTCCAATTCCGGCTCAGGACCGGCGGTAACGGGGACCTTGTCGACCTCGACAAGCTCGGGAGTAGGACTAAACCGGATTGCAGCAGGAAAAATTGGGGGCGAAGCCTTCTTCACTTGCTCATCCTCTGGCACTTTCTCCAACTTGGACCCTGAATCGGTGGCGACGGTGACGTCCGTTATCACAGCCTCAGGAGCAGGAAGAACCTGGACCATGGGACGGTGTACCGGAGGCGAAAGTTCCTCTTCCTCAATATATTCATCCATCTCCTCTGGCTTCGAATCAGGATCATCGCCGTTGGTGGCCTCATCCATATCAACCTCGCGATCATGAGGGATCTGGGGCGCCTCGATCATGTCGACGTCCGGTTGGTGTTCTGGTGCAGACTCAGTCCGATGAGGAGCATGTGAGGGCGTCAGCGGTGGAGAATTGTCTTCAATGTCGTCTTCAATGTCAGAGTACCAAAGATCCTTGATGAAGGAATCTTCTTCCATGAGTTCATCCTCTTTATCAGACTCTGGTTCATCGATTCGAGAAATGTTCTCGCCCTCTTCCGTCCATTCCATCTCGTTGTCAGGCACAGCCGAGACGTTGTCGATGAGTAGACCGGTTATAATGACAGGAGTTGCCAATACGACTTCGGGAGCTGCCTTCGGTGCTTGAGGAGCCACGGGAACCTGCTCTATATTGATGACTGGCTGATGTAGTCCCTCCATCTTCGGTGCTTCATCGATCTCGACCGGAGAGTTGACGGTGGCGGAGAGTACAGGCGACTGAGAAACCGGAGGAATTGCAATAGGAAGCGAGGGTTCGATGTTCGCAACTGGTGCAGGTAAAGCAGTCACCTCTGAAGGCGGAAGAACAAACGTTGGCGCGACGACTGCAGCCTTTACCTGGGTTTTAATAGCGAAGACATTGTCGACCCTGTCTTCATGTACGAGTTTCTTGGCCTGAACCAAGAACATGTTCTTTGAAGACAGCTCTCCAACGAGCGAGGGCAAAGTGTCGGCAATCTTGGGCGGGAACGGAAACGTGGCGATACGGGCTGGTCCGACAGCCGGAGCAGGTGTGCCAGGCGAGGGCATCTCTGTTGTCTCAGGTTGCTTGTCCTGAACCAAGAACATGTAATTTGAAGACAACTTTCCGACAAGCGAGGGCGCCTTGTCTGTCGGCTTAGGCGGGGACTGAACCGCAACGATTTCGATTGGACCGACTTCTTCAGCAGATATACCAGGCGAGGTAATCTTCTCTGTTGTCTCCGGTTGCAGGGCCTGAGTCGTAAAGTTGTGGGTTGATGGGACCTTCTCGTCAGGGGTACGGGGCGATGGCATCGGAGGGGCGAGGAGAACAATCTTCTTCGAAGCAGAGAGAGTGCTTGGCGACGGCATAGAGCTTGCGGCGGGAGCCTTCTCCTTCGAAGCAGGCAAGGACGTGACAGACGGAGTCGACGAGGGCGAGGTGGCCAACGGTGACAAAGACAGAGGCTCGGGACCTGAATCCTGCGTTGGTTGACTGACTTGAACCGCCCTGACTTGGACCGGCGAGAATATAATCGGGGCCGTCGACAGGGGCGAGATGACAATTGCCGAGAACGACAAAGGGGCGAAATCTGCAGTCTGTGTTGACTTGCTGACTTGGATCACCTTACGGGACGTCTGGGCGACTTTGACAACATCAACATGGGCGTTCGACGTCTGGCTAGAGACCCTCGCTTGGCTTGCATCCTTTCCGACATCGAAGAACTCAGGAACTGGTCGGACCGTACGCTGAGCGCGGTACGCCGTTACCAGATTGAAACTTGCCATGACTTGTCGTGCGACAAAGTTTCCCCGGGCCTTGACATCCGCTTCGATGCATGAAGTCAACACTTGCATACTTGTGGCCAACGACTCGCGGCTCGAAGCCAATGCCTGGTTGCTCGAAGCTAGTGCGCGACGCGCATCGACGCATTCTCGGAGACTGACGTGCGGGTTGATGGCTGGCGGGGAGACGTTGATGACCTTTTCGTTGCTATAGAGTCGCTTGTGAATCACGTCTGGGAGGTCTTTTTCGTCAATGACCCGGGTCCGGAGACGCGGGGTGCGCAACTTGGCAATATATCTCTTCAGGCGTTCAATGTCCTCTTGCTTTTTCTCGGCCATCTGAAGATATATGTCCCACATTCGCACAATTCCGTCTTGATGCTCGGTCTTTAGAAGCTCGAGTTCATCTTCCGCAGAGACTTCTGGTTCGGATTCGCTCACCGCCTGATTCGGTGGCGAGGGGGGTCTGTTTCTGTTGTCAACAAATCGTGAAATGGGGTCAATGAAAGGGGAGGGGGGGTGTCGCTCACATAACAGATGGATCACTCTCGCGCGACCAATACTATTTGTTCAACGACGGAGAGGATTCCTCTGGCCAGGTACCAGGAATCCTGGGCTTTTTCTCGACCTTCCAGATGCCCAAGTTGTCGTTGACGTCGAGACGAAGAAACAAGGGATCATCTTCTCCGCCGGCATTCCATCGGAGACTGTACGCCTCGAGGCGTACAATCGCGTAAATTAACAGGAGACGGATAGCGAGAAGGAGGGCACAATTGAGCGGCGTAAAAGGCGCAAATTCCGTGTTGAGGAATGCGCGAGCAGCCTGGTCTCCGGCGGTGGGGATGTAGGAGATCCAGTTCCAGAAGGAACAGGATACTCTCACGATCTCACCAACCAACGCGGATTCCGTAGCTGTTTCGACGAAGTCGGACACGAAGTCGTACGCGGTGATGAAGATGAAGACGATCCACTTCCAGATGGAAGCGGAAACTTCTGCAGCATCCATCAACCACGTGGGATCCATCGTGTGGTCGTCTTGTCGAGATGGAGTGAGTAAGTAAGTATGTAAGTCGTGAGTCGAACGCGAAAATAAGTCCACGGAGCGTGCCAAGCAACTAGCTACCGGGATATCTTGGTGGATGATGAATTTCGTATTGACGCGCGACAAAGAGAGGAAAGGAGAAGAAGTTTTTCTCGAAAACTCGCCGCGAGGTAAAAGTGATATGGGCGACGGGTGGGTGGTGGGCCGGGCGGGCGGCCAGCGGTGGGCGGTCGCTGGGCGGTTGGGTCGTTGGGTCGTTCGACACGTGACGTAAGTGAAGCAGGGCTTCCGGATGATTCACCTTCGTCTTGTGTGCTAAGGTGAAGCCCGTGGAGATGTGAGGTGAATAGACCAAGGACGCTGCGTATTCAGGATCGTGGTGGGTCTGGGCGGGATGGCAGTCGCCGGGTTTGGGTGGGAGGGGCGACGGTTGACCTGAATACCTTCATTGAGTCTTATTACTTGTCACCTGCAAGCAAAGGTTCCACCATCGTTGGCACGAGGCGGCTGTGTAATTGTGTGGTGTTGGTATTCCCCCTTGGTGATGCACCTCGGTGAGAAGTCGTTGACTGAAACTCATTTTCCGATCCTTTAAGCCTCTATCGTAGGGATTACTAGAAGTGAGTAGTGATCATTGATTTGCACTTGTCTCGTCCTCTTCTCAATACTTGTCTCATGCCGAGGCAATCTAAACTCGTCGACGGCTTACAGTCCTGAGCTCTGCTCTAGAATTCGAAAATCTCAATTCATCTGTAGCAGTATATCTCATCCTTTAATCGACACTTCGTCCAACAGCGACGGCAAGACAAGACAAAGTCACGTAGAGAAACAGGCATATAATCGAGGCGCATGGAACGAGGGAATCAAGTCGAAAAGCCAATTACGGATTGAATATGTAGCTAATTATGGAAGCAAGAGCCATGTTTTGCATCGAGCTCTGGGTATCCGCCATACGCGCGCCACTGAAACCGGAAATGATACCTCCCAAAAACCAATGTTTCCTCCTTCATCAATCATCACAAGATACAGACACCAACTCCTCAACCTTGCTTCCTTCCTCTCGCCAAGAGTCTCTCGTGCAGGTCAACAACAGCATCGATCCACGAGCGTGCGCCCTCCTCTTGAGACGGTGCCTTTTCACCCAAGTGGGTGGTTAAAAACTCGGCCATCTTCCCAGTGTTGAAGTGCTCTCCATAAACCACGTTTGCCTCTGGTTGCAGAGTGAAGTCAATCCCCTCAGGCTTGCTCACCCCGTGGATCTCCAGGGCAATCACCACCTTCGTCTCAATTGGGGGCAGTAGAAGCGAGGACCTGACCGCGATGGACGAATCCGAAGTACGGGAGACAGTCGTGGGGAAAGTAACGTTGAGTCGGCGAATTTGGTTGGAAGTGGAATTAGACTTGTCCCACGCGGTATGAACCATGTGGAGGAGGTCCGCAATTTTAGTGCGGCTCTGCGGCAAGCCACGGATGTGGTCCCGGATGCATTGCAGGAAAAATTCCTTTTCCGGCGTTGAAGGCAGGGGGTTGTTCTCGCGATTTGCAGCAATGTACCACAGGTCAATACGCGAGTTCTTCTGGCCGCGCTGGAACGACGCCATGTCGAACACCAGCTCAATCTCGCGACGATAAGTCATTGAGACGGTGCTTCCGGAAACCCCAGTTACGGCCCAACCGTGTTGCTTTTCAAGAGAGTCCACTCGGGCTGCAGGTAATGTTAGTCTTGGTGGGGTCAGACTTCTTCAGACACAGCGATGAGAACTTACCCTTAAGCGCACTGATCTCGCTGATCGACCAACCTCGGCATTCCTCACGAATTTTCTCAGCCTCCTTGATGTCCTCGTGGCATTGCTGCTTCTCTTGTGCTAATTGCTCGACGTCTTGTTCAGCCTCTTCCAGCTGCTGTCGGAGCTCCTCGACCCGCCGAGTCTTATCTTGAACATCGTTGTCAAGCGCAGTCAAGTCGAATCTGGCAGTCTCTAGCTCTTCTGGATCGCAGTCGGCAAGCTCCTCTGCAACAGCCCGCAGGTTCTTGTGCTCTTGTTCAAGGACGTCGAAACGCGATACAATTGCAGGCAAGACAGAAGAGAGCAACTTTTGCTGCTGTTGAAGTACCTTGTCGTCGGCGGTCATGCCCTCGGCGATTCTGACAAGACCCTCCCTCAGACCCTCCTGGAGCTTCATGCGCCACTCGTACCACATCGCCTTGCTCTCGAGACGAGCGTGAGTTTTGCCGTTCTTGAACTGATTGTCGAGGATGTTCTTGAAATCAGGCGATGCTGACATGTATTCCCGGAACAAAGGCGGGTTCTCTTCAAAGGTCTCAGACTCGATCTCGCGAACGATTCGGCGGCCCTCGGAGATATACTTCTTGAGTTCACGGCATGAATGCTGGTAGAGCTCGAGCATAGGTACTGTGCATGCACCGGCGACGACGCAATTCTCCAGTGACAAGTCCTCCTCGCCACCAAAGTCCTTGAACATATCCGGAGCTTGCGTGTGACGCCGTTTGGTGGTCGTCAGCTCCATGAAGCGGATCGAGGTCATGTTGAGGAAGTCCTGTAGATGAATCCGCTCCTCCGGATCGTCGTCGAGAATTTCGGCTTCATCTCGAGCAGAGGAGCCCTCCAGGTTCATTGGATGGGAAACAGTGTCTTCCTCGACATCCCTGAATCGAGCGTGCCCCTTTGGTGACTTGGCCGAGCTTGCAGGCTTCTGAGGCGACTCAGAATGAGTAGGCGTAGCTTTCGAGGCAGCATTCTCCTCCATGCTTTTCCTGGCAGATCGAGTCAATCTGCGACCGGTAGTCTCTGCCTTACTTGGAGGCTGCTGCAGCTTCACATTCTTCACCGGGCTGCCTTGATGGCCTTTGAGTCTCTTGACGCCGTCGCGGTCTTCACTGTCTTCCTCATCATCGAGCTCGGCGGGCCGCTTGCCGAGAAGTCCTCGTGCGCTTCCGACGTGAAGACTCTTGCGGCTTTGCAGGCGCTTCTTTTGAGGGCTCAGGCTTTCAATCATCTCCCTCAGGTTCAGAGTCGCGTCCTTTTCGGTTTCGCCACCGTCCGCCTCACGCTCAAGAATTTTCCTGCCGTTCTCCTTGTCTTCCTCCTCTTGACGGGCTCTGTCAATTTCTTCCTCAATGATCTGTGGTTTAGCGAAGGCTACACCACGGACTCTGCCAGGAACGAACTCCTGGACCGTCTCGCCGAGAGATCCTCTTCGGTCAAGGAGCGCAGCAACGCGGGGCGACCCGAGGCCAGGCTTATCCGCGCCGATACCAGAGTGCCTTCGGGTTTGCGGAGTCAAAACAACGGTCGGCGTTCTCGCGCCGGTGGCTGGATCTTGCTGGAAAATATTCGACCGAGTAGCGGTCTTCTCGGGAGAAGGAGTTGCGGGCTTCCTAGTAGGGGATTTTGACTTTGAGCGACTGGGCTTCTTCATCGATTGGGGCGTCTTGACTGGAGAACTGTCGAGCATTGTTCCAGCAGCGGCGTGTGACGGAGCGACAGATTTTGGCGGGCTAGGCGTTCTTGTTCTAGTCGGTGATTCTGACATGGAGCCTGCACCCAGCATGCTCTGACGAAGGCCTTTACCTTGGAAGGGGTTAAACCCAGGGCTGCTCGCATTTTCTGATCCTGCGAATGAGTGTCTCTTGGCCGCCGAGGCAGCCAGCTTCTTGGCAGGCGACGCAGGCTTTACGGACATGGATTTGGTAGGAGTGTCTGGCTTGTCCACTTCCGCTTCCATGAGTTTCTTGGCAGCGAGGCGAGACTCCGGAGGTTGGGATGGTTGGATGATGCTTCCGATTGCCATTGTCATATCCATGCCCATAGTCGCTTCGTCTTGGTCGGACACTTGAGACGACGGCAGAATACGACCAACAGGGAGCGTCATGTCCATCGGCGTTGTCAGCTCATCCAACGTGTCGTCCTGCGAAGACAGGATTCGGCCGACCGGGATGGTCATGTCCATGCCGACTGTGGCGTCTCCTCCGTGAATAGTCGCATCCGCCGCTGGCAGTATGCGACCTACACCGACGGTCATATCCATGTCCATCGTTGCCTCTTCTGGGTTTTCGCGGGATGTCATAGTCCTCCGACGCTTCTGAGTGCCATCGTTCTTTGGGTGTGTCGGCAGAAGGCCGCCAATGGCGCTCGTGAATTCCATAGACATATCCTCGTTTTCCACTCCGTTGTCGTCGAAACTGTCGTCGTCAGCGTTGGAGTCGTGAATAGCACCAACGGCTGTGGTGAACTCCATGGTCTTGTCCTCAAAGTTATTTTCGGTTGGCGTTTTGGTATTTCGAGAAAGGATCCCGCCGAGTACTCTAGTAACATCCATGGACATCTCTTCGACTGGTTCGATATCTCCGGATGATTTGCCAAGGATGCCTCCGACAGCAGCAGTCATATCCATTTCCATGTCCATATCCATATCCATGTCATCTTCGTCCTCATCCCGAGGTGGACTGTTTTGGACAGGCGGGGGAGGGGCAGCGTTTTCTTGATCCTGCGATGCTTCATCTTCAGGCTTGCTCTTCTTGATCCAGCCAAAGGAGGGAATGACTTCTTCGTCATCACTATCATCGAAACCAAGCCTTTGTGTGCCAGCCTGCCGAGCAGCTGTTCGGAGTGCCTCATCCAGACTGTCATTGTCATCATCTGATGCTGTTGGCCGGCTGGACATGACTGAGGCGCTAGTGACTTCGTGGTCGTCGACGGTCATCATTGTGCCATCATCATCGTCAGAGTCGCTGTTCGCATCAGACGCTTCCTCCTCTTCATCTGCAACTTCCTCGACGGCATCTGCTGGCTCGGAGTCGGAGCTGAAACCGGTGGCCATGGTGTCGTGCTCATCATCGGAGAACTCCATAAGCGGCGCGGTGGAGCTCCTCCTGCGCTTCTTCTGATGCAGTTCTCTCTGGTTGTCGGGTGACTGGGGTACGACCTCATCGTCTTGTTCTGGTGGGGTTGATGGGCGCTCCGCCGGCTCTTCAATTTGGGGGGCCGAGGTAGAGGATCTGCGGCGCGACTTGTTTGTTGCTGTTGACGGGTCCTGCATGAAATCGATTTCATGGAACGTGTGAAGGGTTGCCTCCGCGGCAAAGGATACTCTGCGGTTTGCGAGAGATTTACGTCTTGCATCTCTGCGCTCGCGCTCCTTGGCCGCCTGTTGCTGCTCTTCCTCGGTGCGCAAGGCGATCTTGGAGCCTGAGCCTATAGGGTCGGTACTGCCCGTAGTAGTCGGGGTGCTTGAGCGTGGCGGACCGAGGTCGATGAGGTCGGCGGCGCGCTTTCGATGTGGTGGAATCTCGGGGAGTAAGGGCATTGTGGGCTTCAAGATAGATCGCGGCGGAGGCCGTGAAGACACAGCCAAAGACTAAGACACGTATGTTAGTCGCGTGAGACGACGGTGATCAGGAGCATACAGCTTACAGCTCTGCGGTTCCCATTTGCACTCTTCAGAGCGTCCAGACCTCCAGGGCCAATGCTTTTGCTACGCGATTTCTTCCTGCTCTCCGCAAGGGTACTGCCAACATCGATTGTCGCATTCTCCTTGTCGCCGTTCTTTCTCGAGGATGTGGTCGCGCCGATGGACTTGCGTGTCCGGCGCGTAGCAGGAAGTGTCGCATCGCCGAATGAAGCCATATTGAGAGTCGTTGCTGTCGGTGGCGATGTGCTGCTATCAGGCTTCAGGTGAACGAGAAAGAGGCGTGCACATGTCACCTCTTAAACTTGGGGAGAGCTACGCGACTAGAATTGGTAGTGGCGTGAATGTGCCCAAAGGATCTAGGTATGTTCAGGGTGGTGGGCTGTCATGGGTCTTGTTTACTGCCTACCAGAGTTCTGATTGGCTTAAAGAGAATGATGTCAACAGACACGATTTTGTTGCTGTGGTAGCATCAAAGACCGCTGTCACCGCTTGGACCACCTTTACGACCGGGGTGCAGACTCTGTGTGTCTTTGTCAGCTGTGGCTAGAATTGCTCAATGGTGGCTGGAGTTCGCTTCTGTGGCTGACTTGCTGAACGTGGCTGAACATGGGTGGGGCTGGCGCCTCGCTAATTTTTTCATGTCCACAGCCCTAATGACAATTTCAGGGCAGACCCGACCCTCACGTTCTCTCACCCGCGATTTTGCAGACTCTGGTGAAAAGTTGCGGCTCAGCATTAACGACTTCCTAACCCTCAACAGCACCCACCCCCGCCCAGTCGACCGCACCACGACGTCAAGATGGCTACCGAGTTGACCGTCCAGTCCGAGAGGGCTTTCCAGAAGCAGAAGGGTATCTTCCTTAACCAGAAGACCAAGGCGAAGTCTGCTCGCCCCGGCAAGAGCGGCCGCAGATGGTACAAGGACGTTGGTCTGGGTTTCCGTACCCCCGCCACTGCCATTGAGGGCTCCTACATCGGTACGTTTGCGAGCGAGATCGAATGAGGTGTTGGAAATCCCATGCGCGCGCGACGGAAACGACATTATCATTTCGACGAAACTTTGCGACACGACTAGAGGACTGCAAACGATGGCAGAAGAGGGTTGGAACTTGGGGAGGACAAGAGGAGGAACTACACGACCAAAGACGGAGGACTGTTGCAACGCGCGCTGGGAACCAACATACACAAACGAACGAAGGGACTGAAATGCTAACGTTGGACCCTTCCAGACAAGAAGTGCCCCTTCACCGGCCAGGTCTCTATCCGCGGTCGTATCCTTACCGGCACGGTTGTTTCCACCAAGATGCACCGCACTCTCATCATCCGCAGAGAATACCTCCACTTCATCCCCAAGTACGCCCGTTACGAGAAGCGCCACAAGAACCTCGCCGCCCACGTTTCCCCCGCTTTCCGTGTCGAGGAGGGTGACCAGGTCACCGTTGGCCAGTGCAGACCCCTCAGCAAGACTGTACGTTTGTGGCGCGATATCCACGATCGACACCCGAACCCGGGGCTCGTTTTTCTCGTTCAGAGGTCCATGTTTGCTAACATTCCCGGCTCCAGGTCCGCTTCAACGTCCTGCGCGTCCTTCCCCGCACCGGCAAGGCCGTCAAGTCCTTCAGCAAGTTCTAAATCGGCTCATTGGCATTTACGGCGTGACTGCGGTGTGGGTTCTTCATTACAATACCGGATGGGAGGTCATCAGGGAAACTGCATCCACATGATTGTGTTATAGATGCAGAATCAGAGACCAAAATGAATTCGATCAGCCAAGCCACGTGGTAGTGATCTAGAGATTCTTTCTCTGGCTGTCTTGGGCACACGATGGGCTTGTGATTTTTGCGGGAACGGAAAACTGCGATACGCCTCGGGTCAAATGAACGAAAAAAATGATTAGTATGGGTTGACTGTGCCACTGTAGACTCCTTGGTGAACCAGTGACATGCTGTTTCTGTGCCCATCCGACTCTGTCACAATTTGCCGCATAACGAAGGTCTATTCGGACCACAACGTGTGGATGAAAGCTGCTATAGAAAATAGGCGCCTTGATGGCAAACGGTGTAGCTACGCGAAGCCTCAGCTCAGATAATAAGAACATGGCAATTCCATATTCCCGAATTAGCGCATCATATGTGATGGACGTCGTAATGACAGACAGCTACGCAGACATAACTGTAGAAACTCTCAGGTCATCATACACATTCGAGAGCAGCATGATTGGCGTGAAGTAGAACAAAACCCTCGATGCGACAGTGCCAGATACAGTGCGTAGCTTTCTGGATGCACATTGCTTCCTATCTTTCCAGGCATCTGATTGGGCCACGGCCATCCGCCTCGAAATTCTCCCAGAGCTTCCAGTTTGCGACAAGCCGAAAGTCCCTAAGCTTCCCAATTCTTTCAGAAGTCCTCCAGACAAGCCCTCCGGTTTCTCTCAAAGGCTCTCCTCGATCACCTCCCAGTCTCTCCGTCGCCATGGGTTGGTTCGACGGCTGGTTCGGCCCCAGCGCCTCGTCCGACGACCCTCTCAAGTCCCTTGACCCCAAGCTCCGCGAATACCTCGAGCGCGAATCCCCCGTCAAGATCCAGAACCAGCAGATCCAAGAAGCCGAGAAAAAGGCCCTACGAATCGCCGCGCAAGCAGCTGCGACGGCAGAAGCGCGCGCCCACGCCCAAGCACAAGCACAGTCACAAGATGCCGCCGCCGCCGTGGAACAGCCAAAGGTGCCGAAAGAGAGCCTCTTCCAGGACGGGCGGTACGCGCACCTGTGGAAGACGTACCGGCCCTACGCCGAGATCGAGGCCGAGACGAAGACGGACCACGAGAAGCTCATGGACGTGCTGGACGGGTTCAAGCAGAGGAAGCACGACATTGGCAGGGCGGCGCTCGAGAACTGCGCGATCCAGCAGGAGGAGTGGGTGAACTGCATGAAAAGCGGCGACTGGGAGGACAGGATGCAGATGTGCAGGCGTCAGGTGCAAAAATTTGAGAGGTGTTATACCATGCAAACGGTGCGGTTATACCCCCTCTATCTTTGAACCTCACTTTCAGCTGGGGAGGGGAGTTCATGACCAAAAAGGTGATTTACTAACACACTTCCTTCTACAGAGATTCCTCAAGGCCCTAGGCTACCAATCCATTGCCGGCCGATCCGCCCAAGTGGAAGAAGACATCCAGATGCACGCAGACCAGCTCTACGGGCGCATGATTGAGCAAGAACAAGCCATGGAGGCCGCCAAGAAGGAAGGCCTCCCCGCGCCCAAGTTCGACTTTTCGATACCCACCGCCGCACCGGCCGCGACCGCGCACACGCCGAGGCCGGACCTGGAGACCTCGTGGAAGGAGAAGCTGGAGCAGCTGCCCGAGTCGGAGAGGGCGGCCGAGGAGGCGGCGCTGCGGGCGGATTTCCAGGCCAATGTCGAGGTAGCCAAGAACGTGCAGAAGCTATGGGACGAGCAGGAGAAGGAGAAGGAGAGGCGCAAGGCGGAGGGCAAGGATACGATTGTGGATCGTATCTCGGGGACGTTTGGCGGTGGGAAGTAAAGGGACCTTTGCGGTCTGAGGTGATGGTTGTCTCGGGGCTTTCTTGACAGAAGTTACCTGTGAGAGAAGCCCTGTGAGATGGTGCAAATTGGAGCATTGGATTATGAGAAACCTTGTGGTTGAGGTTGCCGTGGGGTGTTACACGTCACGATATCGGCCTTTGTAAAAGCGACTGTAGACTACCTTGTACTTCTACGTATGCATTCTAAAATGCACAAAAAGAGCCTAAGACGGGCTCAATTCCCTCTTCGATGTCTCGGCAACTTTGGCTCATTGAACTTGGTACAGATCATGTCGGGAACTGTTATCAATCTTGACCTGGAAGATCGGCAAGGTCCAATCAGGGTAATCCAGTGTGAGAAATCAAGGTAAGCGCTGAGATTGTGACGTGACTTGATCAACCTCACACCGACTCACACCGACGCGAAAACGACACGGCAATACCTCAGCAACGGTAGCACGGTAGGTAGGTAACCTCAAAACTTACCGAGGCCCCCTCCCCCGTAATTCCCTCAGCAAGGGTCAGCGTCAGCCATGAAACTCTCATGATCATCCCATCTCGTGTTCAGACAGATAGAGAAAAGGAACCAGGGATTCAGCTTCCGGTCCGCAGTCCGTGGCAGTTGGGAGGGACAGGCAGGGGAGTAGGGGGAGGATTCAACACCTTGGACAGAATAAGGTAGAGTTCGCGTTTCACCTGAAGTCGGACTGGCAAATGGGCGAAAAGAGTACCTAGTAGATAGGAAAGCTGCACAGAAAAATCACTCAGCAACCTGCAAAGTCTGAAACCATGACAGGAATGGGCTCGTGAACCACGTCAAGGGTGCATCGAGGAAGGGGGCTTGCGTCGCGGAACCGACGGGAAGAAGACGGGACTCGGGAAGTTCATCGTCATTTCGCCTGTGCCTACCTTCACCGCACGGCTGTTGACACCAATGATGAAGTTGGAGGCCCTGGATGAGTGCTATTACGGAGTATTCGTACCTATCCCCTCAACCTCGGATGATTCTGCTACGGAGATCCAAAGATTTCCGGAAGGGCGGTGATGCCAAGCTAAGGTGCCCAAATGGCGGGGAGGATGAGGTTGTTGACAGCATGGCGCAGTGCCCAGCAAAAGGTGCAACCAGCTGGCAAAGTAATGTCTCGGCTTGCGGGTAACGCCCGGGTAGGTAGACGTCTGCAGCAGTGCGGTGCAGCGCCCTTCCCTCGCTGGGAGGTCTGACGTACCCCGACCCCCTTTCACACGCTGCTGCCACTTCAGCCCTCCCAAGCACCTCGCTAAGGCGTGCCAAGACTCCCAAGAGATCTACCCGCGCACTTGAAAGCTTGGCAGCCCAGGGACCGCCGCCTCGCATCACCCCAAGACTTTTTTTGAGCCTCTGCTCTTCAACGACATTGCTTGGCTTAGTTGTCTCACTGGTGATGTAGATATAATGTGTGAAGTTGTAATATATTTGATTGTTTTATTGGTGGTATATATGTAATCCAAGAAATCCAAATCATTCCCTCTCCCTCCTAGTATCGGTAGGTGATGGTGGTAATCGTCCCAAACGCCGAAAAAAGGGTGGAACCATGTCTTTTCCCACTTTCCAAAATTGTTTCCTCCCCGTCATCTTCCATCATGGGATGAAATTCTTAGCAGCAAGACTCCTCGCAGCCGCAGAGGCCGCAGCAGAGCTCGCAGCCGGCCTCTTCACCACCACGGAGACCCATCTCGGGCTGGGGCTCGGCGGACTATGTGTTGTCAGTACCTGTGCTCAAGATGATAGCATGGGGATGGGATTAGGCTTACGGGCTGCTGAGTGACGATGCCGTTCTCAACGGGGACTTCCATGGGGGCCTGCTGCTGGGGAGCCTCGGGAGCGGGCATATTGACGGTTGGTTTGTTTTGAAGTTGGGTGGTAAAGAGAGGGTAGGTGGTTTGTATGTACGGGGTCTAGGGAGACGCGAGAACTTCTATTGTGGTATCGACAGATGATGTGTGGTTTGAATTAACAACTGGGTCGAGAAGATGGAGGAAGAGGAGAGCTTCCCCCTCCCGCTTTATGTACTCGCCCACCACCATACCTACGTAAGGTAAGGTAGCTAAGGTAGTAAAGCAGCACACCTCAGCAACCAGGAAACTGGCGCCCTCCTCCTGCCCACCCCTCGTTGTTCTCCAAGTGACCCAGTCCAACCCAAGTCAATCCAGCTGAAGCGGTCGGTGGCCGAGGATCCCTAAACCTCGTCGGGGTGGCCTATCCTGACCTATCCTATCCTATCCAAAGCAGACCAACTCACTCGGTTCAGTCACACACACCCCTCCTCCTCCCCTTCCCGGTTTTCGCACTCCCTCCACTGAGGCCCCCAAATAAGCGCAGCTCTTCTCATCGGATGCAAAAGCGGCAAACCATCATCGAGAGAGAGCAGCCCAAAAACACCCAATCACTCGCC
The DNA here is from genome assembly GCA_001563125.1 of Colletotrichum salicis. Classification (NCBI taxonomy): domain Eukaryota; kingdom Fungi; phylum Ascomycota; class Sordariomycetes; order Glomerellales; family Glomerellaceae; genus Colletotrichum; species Colletotrichum salicis. Next base: position 1,123 of record JFFI01001275.1, on the reverse strand, counting down.
CACACGCCGTAGCCGAAGCCCAGTTTTTCTTGTCCCTCTCTTGTGGCTTCGTTGTCGGGCGAAGCACAGGTCAGGGTCCAGGGGCTTGGAGGGGGGCAGAGTAACAGCGAAGGGGAGAAGGGGAAGAGGAGAGTGGGAGAGGGGGGGCGTGTGATGCACGTAGGGCAGGCCGGGAATTAGATTGTAGGAACTTTGCAGGAAACGAATTGGGGACAGGGAAGAAAAGTGCCGCACTTCCGTGATGGGATGTCATGACACGGGCACACTGGGCAGCACGGGAAGCTACAACCTTACCGCACCTTACTACACCACCATGCTCCGTACTTACCTCACGGTCCATACGAAATAGCAGGGTGGAAGTTACCGGGTGGCCGTCCGCCACATTGCGGAGAGTGGGAACACCAAAAAAGACACACGGACCCGGGATGCCTACCAGTACCACAAGTGACAGAAAAAAAACACAACACGGCCACCCCGATTTCCAGGGATCCCCAACAGTCACGGTGGTATTCTACGGTACTATATGGGGTAGAGTGACGGATGATGGCTTAGGCTCAACTGTCCCTTGCATTGCAAGGTAATTTACAGAGTGCAGAAAAGACTCGAAAGAGTCTGATAGTTTGGGACGATGGTGGGAAAGGGCGCATAGTCATACTCGAATAAGGCTTAGTGACGTCAAAATGGGGAATGGAGCCAACAAGACCAAAAATAGTGTCTGTCGATTGACGGGTCAAAAGAAAAAAAAGTTCTCTGTCGATTTGAAAGACAAGGGGGGGTCCAGACTCTCGTCGACTTTTCTTTGGACAGTTTGGATTTGCATTTGGTGCTGAGTTTCGTCCTCCATTCTAAGTAGGTAAATGGCGCTCTTCGCCGTACCTAGAGTAAGACAGCTTTTTCCCTTTTTCGGCCGTCGCGTAGTTGCTTGTTATTGGGGAATAGAGTTTACACCAGAACGGCGCGGTAAGTCAACGCCCGCCTATTGGTAAACCCCGTGAAGGCTGAAGCAGCTGCTTTTCTTTCTTTGGCTTTCTTTGGCCTGAATTGTCATAGTCATCAACCTGGAGGGGGAGAGCCGAAAGCCGAGTCTCCTGGGTATCCCCGGCAAAGGCCACCCGTCGAACCC
>JFFI01001271.1:9570-19916 GCA_001563125.1 Colletotrichum salicis | reverse complement strand
TCATATTTTGCGGGCTTGGCCAATATTCCGAGTATAAGCGGAGTCAATATTCGTAGACAATTCTAGGCAGTCGAAATGCAGAACGTGGGAACCCCTTCAGATAGATTGACTGGGCCAGCTTGTTGTGATGATGGAAGTGTATTCGTGTGCGACACTGCGTCATGATCGAGTGCGAGCCGACAACACTGGTCAGGACAGGAGCTTGTCGGGCACTGCACAGCCGCACTTGGCGGGTGGCGTCCCTCAAGCTCAATTCGAACCTTCTTTGTGCTGTCTCACTCTCGATTATAGTCTTGATGCTTCAGCCTTGGTTGATGTTCTCTTCTTACTTGAGTATGTCCAGCCTCAATGCCGAGAGAGTCTCGTCTCACAGACCATCGACGTACGGATAAGGTGATCAGAAGTACCTTACTGGCCTGGCCGCCTTGCAACAAAAGTAAGTACGTAGCAACGAGTAGGTAGGTATTCAGAAAACATAGAGCCAACAGTCGCACCTTTTACGACGATTGGGACGCAATCTCACAGAGACCCCGTACAGTGTGTGCTTTTTATGCAGCGATGCCAAGTTCATAGGCCAAAGGCTGTCTGCAATGCCTGCTGCCTGTGCCTTTTTCCACGCTAGGGACGCTAGAGACGCTAAGGTGCCGTGGGGTCGCTCCTCCCGCTCTGACGGGCTGGCTCGCTCAAACGGGATATTTGAGAAGTACCTCCCCACTACCAATTTTCAGTTGCTCGATCCGGGGGCGTCACAGTGCAGTGAAAGGCCCACCTTGTGTGCTTTTTTACCGTTCTCCACCTCACCGAGCAACCTAAGCGTGAGGCAGGGGAGCTGTGATAGGTACGTACAGCCAACAACACCTACCTAGGACTCCTAGGTACGGAGTACGGAGTACGGTTACAAAGTGCAAGGCAACTCGATATCCGATGCTGGATCCCGCGGACATAGTACGGCGCTCCCGCGATGCGATGGCAGAGGGCACCACCGTCCACGGCACGCAGGCCGCGGGAGTAATAACTCATCAACAATGGGGACTGGAGCCGGACCCGGACCTCCTCAATCCCCGTTCCATTCAAGCCCTGCAAAAACATACAAACAAAGGAGGTCCAGAGCTCAACAGCCCATAATTGTTTCTGATTTCTCGTCGATGACAGTCTCGGTGGTGGATGCCCAGCATGGGAAAGGTGTAGAGTCTGGCCGGGAATACTCAACAATGCAACAAAGTACTCCGTATTACTCCGTACTCTGTACGAATACTTTGGGCTTCTGTGGACTCGTGGAGGAAGGATGTTTTTGTGCCGGGTTGTGAAGCTTAGCCATCCTTAGTGGAAAGCCGCTCAGGGGGCGGTGTACTTCGTACTCCGTAGTCAGCAGTCGAAGCTTAACCTCACAACTGAACGTGGGGCTTTCCATTCCTTACTTCCAAGGCTGGCACTTATCACGCCTTCTTTCCTTTCTTTCTTCCAGTTGTAAGGCGCCTGCTTAGTCAATACCTATCATAAGGTAGAGGCTAATGGAAGGTAACTTAGGCAGGCCAAGTCTGAATAAACGCGCCTGAAGCAGGTGATCGGTGAGATAGCTTCCGCTGACTACTTCTCTTGACGATTATACCTCGGGTGCTTCGACTTCATCGACTTCTAGTCTTGTGCCTTGATCTTTCTCGCAGCCAACCTTGTCAGACCAGCAAGTCAATCTCTTCTGGGAACTGTTTCCGTCCCCTTGCTGCTACGGAGTACCAAAGAGGTAGTTCGACATGTATCATACTTTCTTTGTGCGAGGCAACTGCTGTGTTTGTGCCCTTGGCCTCAAGTTCTTATCAGCTGTCAGCGATTGAAATGCGCCAAGCCACGCCCTCTCTCCCGACCAGCTTACATCACGAGCTCAAGAACACTACGACCCAAGCTACCCTGGAGCTCAAGGTAGTCGATAATACCATCAAACACCCAAAGCTCAATATCGCTAGTCCATTCTTAATTCAGTCAACAACGACGCCTATCGCTCCTACGATTCGACCGTGCACTGATCCTCCGGCTAAGGAAACATGTCGAGTATTCTTGGAAGCAGTCAACACTGCGACTATCCGCATTTGCCAGGTCGGCGCGGACGAGCAGCCATGCGCCATCGATACCGCCTCTAGTGCCACAATGCCACGGAACAAAGACGGTATCCAGGGCCACCGTCGCCGCTGGACCTATGCTATGCTTGCGTGAGAGGACGAATCGAAACACACGGCGGGCAGATGCTGCTGGCGGTGCCACGCTATCTCCGCGTCACAGACGATGCTTCAGGTCTGGGAGACTTACCACTGCGGCGCTGCAGGATGCTTCTAGCTGCCGGGACCACATGCAAAGTGGTACGTAGGCACGCCAAGCAGAGCAAATCGTGGCTCAGCCTGAGAGCGCGCACACCTTAGGATCTCGTCGCGACACCGTCTAATGAGCTGCAGTCTCGCAGTCTCGTAGTGCCCATTGGCTCCTTCAAGAGTGCTTCCCCAACCCCAGCTCTCCCAAGCGGCGCCGCAGCTTGAGCTGTCAACAGGCGGCGGGTCAAAGGAGGAGGGGCTTCCAGCGTGGCAGCTGTGGCTGCCGTCGTCATCCATCATGGCTATGCTGCGGCATTGTCGTCATAGGGCGAAGAGATGTGACCCTAAAGAGACGAGGTCATGGGTAGCTAGACGACGAACGACGACGATAACCAGCGAAACGCGCCCACACAGGCGAGATTGGCCACGGTAGGGGCAGCAGGACTGCAAGGCAGCATGCTTGCCAAATGTCATCTCATGGCATGCATTTTTCGACCAGACCTGCCGCACACTTTTCGCCCTCCAGGGTTCGCATCGATGATTGCACTCTGCTATGCTAGACTAGCTTGCGGTCGAGGCCCCGCGGACGATGTTCTTAGTCGTCCCACCATCGCCAAACCTACACTTGGTGTCATCCTGCGCTGAATCTGACGCTGTCCAGTCGGTCCAATCCAGTCACAGTGCGGCCCTCCCGCTCACTCACAGTCGGACTGGAGAACCGACGTGGGATCTCGTGGCGTGCTGGGATACCGTTGCTGCGAAATGATGGGATGCTGAGACATGGCCATTCTCCAATTTTCCTCTTCACCTGGCCTCTCCGGCCTCTTCTTCCTCTGTTTGGCCCCTTTGCAGAGTCGCAACGGCCAAGGAGACAAAATAAAAAAATTTGAAGCCCAAATCAGCAGACGAAAATCAGGCCTAGGTGCTCTGGCCAGGTCTCTACCAGGGCCTCAGGGTTGCAAAACTGTAAACGTGCCTGTCAAGATTCAGCAGTGACGGGTCACGGCAGCCGGGGCGGGAAATTTCGACCTGCATCCCGTTGACTTGGATGCCCTGGTCACACTGTCCGATATCGACATGTGCCCGACAAGTGCATATCATTAGCAATCCATCTCACCAGTCTCAATCACGCTCAGACACTGGGCGGTTGGCCTTGGTCAATGCAGGTTCGGCGTGGCCTTGCGAGCCGCATCAACATTATCACATCAACGCCGTTGGCTTCTAGCGCATGTCACCAGCCCCGTGCTCACCGCATTCAAGCCGTCTTGATATGCTCGTGCTATCAATGGCATCTATTCATGGCCTGGCTGATCTAGCGCTTTCTATAAACGCCTGATGAGGAATGGCAGCGAACTGGCAAAGAGACGTGAGGTCAGACGAGCAACATGCATTTAGCAGGTAGAGCATGCCAAAGACAAGCATTCGCATCGAGAGGAACACGAGAGTACCGACTGCGACAGACGATTCAACTTGGGACGATGTGGCGTCGAATAGGCTGATATCCTTGTACGGATAGGATAGCTGACGGTGCTTATTCCTCCCGAGCAGACACAGGCCGCGATATGCCTGAAAGACTGAAAGAAAGGATACCGCTGGCTCTACGTCCGCTTCAGGCTAATTCTTGTATTGTTCGCTCGCAGAGTTGCCCCAGCCGCACCCCATGTCTACTCAGTCACAAGCGAGGACTTGCTTCTTCCGTAATGAACAATGCGACACGCTGGTCCGAGGATTATCGGATATGAGCTTTTGGTCACCAATACGATGAGCCAGCGCATCGACTGCTTCGTAATTCACGCATACGCCGGACGCAATTGCTCCTTCAGCTTAACTCCGATCTTGGCGAAATCGTTCCACTCGCGGCATCTAGAGACTGGACCATCTGTCCAGCAGCCGACGTAAGCACAGGGAGCCTTGGAAGGGGGTCCCTATTTCGCGGACCTCCACCATAGGAGTCAGCAGTGAGCACTGGAGCAGCAAAGCGACAGGTGTAATGTCTATCCGTTCGGATACCGGCACTAGCTATGATGAAGAAAGTCAGCAACCAGGAGAAGACCGAGGAAGACCTAGGTATTGCAGGAGGACCTATAGGGGGGTTGCCGGATGGTGGGGTGGGCGAACACTTGGCGGGCCGGCGTTTGAGATTGAACGTTTCTGATGCTCCGAATCTGACTGGCCGACTGGACCAGCAACCTGCGAGGCAAGACATGGAGTTCCAGGTCTCCTGCCCAGCCAGCCGGCCGCGTTAAAAGGAAAAAGGTCCGGCTACGGCTACCAACATGGTTCTGTGTCCAGTCTTCGGGCTTTCCTGGGGGAATCGGAGCGCCTCCTCGAACACCATCTTGCGTCGATGCTCGCCGTTGCACCCCATCAACGCCGGCCGCCCCCTAGCTTGTTGCCATTGCGGAACCTACGCCGACCCGCACCCGCGGATCGCCATAACGGTAGCATAACCACCACATGCAGATACCAACGGCGAGATGTAGGAAAAGAGGAGTTCTTGGAGGAACGGAGAGAGAGACGACCAAGGGAACCGAGCTACGCGCCACACACTGTACCCACCAATCGACGATTCAACTCTGTCGCCGTCCAACGGCTACTTGGCAGGCCTTGGCTTAATTCGTCCACGCATCACGATTCACGACTTTGTATGATTTACAAGTTTGCTGAGTTTTGCTGCCTTGGCTGTGCTAGATTTGCAGGTCACAGTCTGCTGCTCCCTTTAATTACTTTCGTCGCTGAACCGCGAACCGGGAACTAGAGAGAAGTTTGAACTAAAGTTGGGAAAATAGATCGTGGCATAAAGGCCTCCATCTCCCAGCTCAAGTCGAGACATCGATGCGTGTCCGGTACGGCTGAAGCATCCGATGTCTTAACCGTGAGCTAGAACTCAGCGTGCGATGGCTCCCGCAAGCCTCAGACCGAATTGGTGGATTCGTTGCTCCTCTCGGAAACCTACGTCCTCCACGCTGCAGAGTACCTAACCCACGCATAGCGGACGGGTTGCCCTTGAGACACCGAATCCATGGACCAATGTGGCACTCAGACTCGTCCGGTCACAAGTGGCATGTCTCAACATGTTGCGATTCAGAAGTTCGCCCCATCATACTCGTCTACGTACGCATCTGTCCGTTTACCACCGGGCCCGTCTTGTCGGCCGACGGGGTCCTGCTATACTCCAATGCGGGAAACAACTTTGAAACAAGCCCTGCGAGACAGTCGAGATGGGCATACTTTTTCTACACACAGCACAGGATGAAGCTCGCAGGACAGCGTGCGTGGCTTCGAGCAAGCAAGAACGGTTGATGGGGTGTTAGGGGACCATTATGCCGAACTTGATTCCTGCAGCAACTTGCCGCGTTCGTGTTCCTCGGGGCTTCTCGAAGCAAATGGTCGAACGACTGAGATATGGCAATATGCGATCCGCGCTGTCCAGGGCCTATTCTCGACCACAAAGGCTTCACGGCTAACCCGCGTGCTCCTCTGCTAATGCAACCTGTTTCTGGAAAATTGGTACCGTCAGCTATGAAACGGCTTGCCTCAGACGTCGAAAGCCAAAAACAAGAAAACTCCCCGCCCGAGGTCTTCCATCCCCGATGACCCCGACGGCCAGACGGATCGACCAACCAGTCACCTTGCGGGACTGACATGTCGCATCATCGGATCCGGGGTGAGACCTTCGGCTGCCCTGTGCATTGTTTCCCCAGCCAACGCGTCACTTCTGCTTCGGCCGGGCGGCCTTCGCTCGCCGTCCGGGCTTATGCCGAATCGGAATTTCCTTGGCAGCCGGCGCGGGTGACGTGAGTATCCCGTTCAAGAGCCGTTCCCTCGACTTTCCCCGGGCCGACCCACCCCCAGAGCATTTCGCACGTCCGACGTCAAACACTGATCACTCATGTTTTGTGAACGAAAATATGTTTCGACCTTTGTGTGGCATTGATTATTGGCCTGACGACGTTAAAATGTCTGGCATGACGTTGTGGTACTCGGTGGGCTATGGAGATGCGCATAGAGCCTTTCCTCGGCAATTAGGTCCTCTATCGACCCCGTTCGTAATGTTCACCCTTCTTTGAAATCCCATCGGCAGCTCCTCAGGGGCGCTGCGTTGTCAGCAACAGAGCCACCCCGGGCCCATCTTGGACAGTTCGAACGCCGAACGGTGCCCGCGGATGCGTGATGCTGCAAAATACCTTTGAGTTTAGATGCTGTCCTTCCGTAGCCCCACTCCCGTAGGCATGCTCGTGGCTTTCAAGTCAAACCCTCATCCGAAGACTCCGGATGCAGACTTTAGGGACGATGCAGATATCGAAACGTCGAGCAGAATGTTTTCTCCCACAGATCTTGGCCTGCGATGCTCTCTCCGGACATCTGCTTGTGTGGCATTCTCAGCTGGTGTGCCGTACCACGAAGTTGAAGTTTCTAGCAGGGCAATGAAGCATATGACCTTTCGGTGCCAAAAACATCTTCCTGCGAGACATATCGTGCAGCAGCGGGAAGGCTTGGCTCGTACAACGGACGAGTAAAACCATCCATTACAGCTTTCATACAACCTTTTCGAAGAGTTCCTGGATGGGTTTCGCAGCCTACACCAACGGAGGTTAGAAATCGGCGCATGAGAAGTTCTTCCCAGGTGGAAGTTCCCAGCAGAATCCAGCGCTACTTACATCGATGAACTTTTCCAAGTCTTTGTCGAGGTTGGCCAGGTCGTCCTTGCGCTTCTTGTTCTCGGCAATGAGCTTCTGCTTCCTCCCCACCAGCTCGAGCCTCTGCTGCTCGAGGGCTTCTCGTCCCGCCCGCTCGTGGCCGATGCGCGCAATCATCATGGCGTCCTCGTCGGCGTCGGCGTGCTCTGGATGCTCGGCGATGAATTCTTCGACGGGTATGAGAGGTAGCTTCTGGTAGGTATGGCTGGTGGTTAAGGTTGAAAGGTTAGCTATATGAAAAACCTGCTGACCGAGAAAGAGCACTCCCTCCCTCTTTTTGTCTCTCTCGGCCGCCTTGTAGGAATGGAAAGGCCTTACTCGTAAGATTCGCACGCCTCGATCTCGCCCTCGAGATGGCGCTGCTCGTAGTACAGGTTCTGCAGCTGGAGGTGCAGGCGGTCGACCTCGTGCCGCGCCTCGGCCGTCTGGGCTTTTGTGTCTCTCGCGTTGAAGTTGGCGGAGCGGTGTAGGCCGCGGAGGTGCGAGATGTTTGTGAGGAGGAGCTTTTGCTCTTTTGAAAGGGCGGCTTGGAGCTCTGGTGAAGAGGCTGATGCTGACTCTGAGTCCTCGGCGGCCGCGCGGGTGATGTCGGTGAGGAGGTGGAGGAGCTTGGCGGCTTGGTCTTGGGCGTAGCCTGAGGTCTGGAGGACCGCGCCGAGTTTCTTGTCTGATACGAGCTCGTTGACTACCATTGTTGCGGTTTGCTGGGGTGTGCTTTTTGTTCGTGCGATTGTGTGAAGAGTTGACGATGAGGGATGGGGAGAAATTTGGTGATGGTTGGTGGTCGGTCTCGGTAGGAAGAGTTCGTCAATGGGTCGCCGCTGCGGTCGGGTTTGTTTGATGGGTATCTGTACGAAGTAGAAGGGTTTCGTGAAGCTTCGGGACGAAGTTGGGTCTCGTGTCTATCTTGTCGCGCACGCGCAAGGCTGAAGGGAGGTGAGGTAGTCGGGCGATCTGACGAATGGGGACCCGGAAGCTTACTCGACTTAGGATGAATGGGCGCAAACAGGCGGATGGTGAGTGGGTACGACAGCCTTGTGATTTGCTTGTAATGGCTACCTAGTGGCTCTCGTGGTACCGGTGAACGAGAGTGCGCCTCCAAAGTCGAAAGCCTGGACTGTGGCGTTGGATCTAGACTGCTTCCGATGCTTTTGCCAATGTTCCCGTAGGTCCCGTCACCATCGTACCGCGGCGGACGTTGGAAAATCAGTGCAGCCGCACCGCAGGGCGGATTGGATTAGATGGGTCCGTGCTTTCCAGGTAGGTAGGTGCAGCTTCAGCTCCCGTCCCACCACCACCTTCTTCAACTAGCAGTTAATAAGCCAATTCTTAGCAGTACAACCCGCCACGAGCGGCGTTCTGCTTATTGCTCATGCATTTGGACCAGTTCATGCTTGGGCGGATTTCATATGAGACGAGATAAGGGCGGGCCGTATGTCTGGTGAGGCACATGCTTCGTCAAACGCTAGGCAAGTGATACATACCTTAACACAAGCTTACAGGGCCGAACACTTACATACAAAGTAAGTAGTGCCCGCCATGGTCAACTAGTCGGAAGCCCTATCGCATAGTGCTTTGGAACTACTACATCATACTCCGTACCTTGGATGCGATACCAAGAGTCTAAGACAATTAGAAATGGTCTTGGGTTGTCATCACAAGGCACGCTAGGGCGGGAATTTCCCCCAGTGTCGAGCGTCATCTCTCTCCAAGCCTTTTGGACTGACGTGCTGTCCACAGACTAAATAAGGTGCGCATCAGAAGCGGGAAGACCCGAACGAGAGTGTAAGAGAAACAGTGATTCCTGCGATTTTGAAGCTATTACCTACCTACATGAGAAGAGACCTCAAAAGGCCTAAGAAGGAGCTTGGGGTTCCGTCATTTTTCATTCCTGCCATTTTCAAAACACATGACACTTGATAGATTTCCCAAACGTCAACCCTGCCTGTCTGTTCCTTAAGGTAGCTTGCTTTGTTAGTTTTGGTTCTCGGAGCTCTTTTCATGCACATGCTAAACAGCATATCAGCATGGCCTTTTCCCACTTTCCTTGGCCGTTGACGGACCATACCCTGCCCTGTCCAATTCGGATAAGGCATTGACGGCCCGGGCTGGTCGTCATCCCAAGGCTTGGTTTTTACCGTTTCTTACACATCGTACGAATGGCAATGGCGATTGGCAAGGCAAAGTCGGCAACGGGCTGCATATTGGCATACACGCATGTTCTGAAGATCTTACACTAGTTTGTACCAAACTGGCAACTGTTGTGTTTCGATCCTGCAGCTGTTGCAGTAAGCGCAACACGTGGGGTGGTGGACAAAAAGAGGGAAAGAGGAGTGGGAGAGTGCACAAAAAAAAAAAAGATAGTGGAGGTTCCACCGTCCCTTGTGGGAACACGGGGGTACGAGGAACGAACGGATGACGACGATTGGTGGCGCGCATCAAAGGCCCGCCACGCCACGGCACGCGCGCCTTGGGCTGGGGCCGAAGTTTACCGGACTATGCAGGCGCTGTACCCGCTCGGGGACAGCAAAGCGAACCGAACAGCCTTGGAGAAAAAAGGTGTCTGTTCATGCTGCTTGCCTCTCAACTGTTCAAGAGATTCAGGGCAGTTGTTTTCTTGGGCTGTTTTTGATGTTTTGGTCAGTGATATGTCTCTTCTGTCTTGAACAGTCACATCTGGTCTCTGGTTTATGTTGGTCTCCCATTCTTCATCAAGTCTCTCTCTCGCTCTCGTGTCTTGTTCCGATGGCGGATCTCATGTCCCTTTAGAGCTGCAGAAAAGCCCACATGCCCCGAGATGAGAAGAGCCAACAATCCCGGTCTCTGCAAGGTACCTTACGAATACTATATTCACTTTGCGCAGCTTGGCTTGGCTTGGGCGCTTCCGTAACTCATTCGCAATTCCCTCTTGTAATAATTCCCTCTTCACTGACTCCGTACTTTTGTTCGTTTTCTGTTTCCCTTCTCCTTTCCGTTCCTTCTCGGATCGCTCTCGGTATCCGTAATTACCTTGGTTACCTTACGGAATACCTGCACCTCGCTGCTGCAACAAAGCACCAATTCAATCTTGGGAATTCGCCTCCCGCTCTGTCTCTCAGTTTCTTTCTCAACTGCCAAAGTTCCGTCTCGTATCTCTTGGCTCCATTTGCTTACTGTCCTCCCGTCTCCCATACCTACTTTACAAAACAAAACGCACGTGCAACAAGGATCTGATCCGAGGAGCTTTTGTTGTTTTCGCAAGACAAGCACCCAAGAAGTACTTCTCCCCACGGAACATCCGTACGAAGTACAGTCAGGTCGCAACGAATCTCGCCATCCGATCCCATCCATCCATTCCCTTGACCTT
>JFFI01001270.1:1480-42158 GCA_001563125.1 Colletotrichum salicis | reverse complement strand
CGCCAAAGCCGGGTTGTATACGTATACAGCCCCCAATCTTCTACTGCTTCCAAGTCTAATGTTTGAAAATAAAAAAAAGTTGTAAACAAAGATGGAAGGGGGGGTTACTGGTGGTGGGCTCAAAAGGTTGAACGCCAACCCCCTGACCGGCGCACTCACCGTGCCCGCCCCCCCTCCTATCTGCCCTTCCCTCAATGCCCGCTAACGCCTGTGTAATGCCCAATCACTTCAACACAAGTCCGACACCTTCCCATCGCCAGTATACCTCGCAGGGGTCTTCTCCTTGTGAATTAGAATCACAGGGTGTTTTTCCTGCTGAGTCTTTGTTCAAAGAGCACCACCCATTTGTAGTCCCTAGTTCCAACTCTTCCCCTTTCGACAGCAGATGATGCAGACTTGTTCTTGAGCGAACTCTTTCAGTCTGACTTCTTGCCCTTTGCTGCTGCTCCGGTGTTGCTCAAGCCTCGTCTAAAGACGGCTCCCTCTCCATCGCTCCTCCCACTAGAGCCGATCGTCATTGGCGCAGTGTCGAGCAAGCCTGTGCTGGTGACTCCGCTGCTTGCTGGCATGGGCAATCTTCCATCGTCGCTGTTTGTATCAGTCAACTCGATAAGGTCCAGATCATCTACTTGACGGCTTCGGGACCCCAAGGTAGGCGTGCCCGGAGACTTTGCAAACGCGCCTCGAAGCCACGTCTCCACTGATGCTGCTGCGCGGTCTAAGCCAGAGCCTTGTCGGGACGTTGCTAACAGTTCCCGTCCCTCATCAAAGGGACTTTCCACAATGCCGCTGCTGGAACCCGGCCGAAATCCAAAGTTTGCAGTCTCTGACCCCATGACAGAGATCGATGGCAAAGACTCGTCGATGGCGATTCCAGGGAGGTGTTTCTTAGCCCAGGAGTTTAGATAATCTTTCTCCGGGCCAGGTGCTCGTACACTTCGCCCCATAGAGCCCACACCTCCGGGCCTCCTCATCCATGCTGGCCGCGTATCGCCCGCATCACTGCCCATCCTGCTTCTCGACGATGCCGGAGTCGATCGCCCTGGAGTGCCGGGGAGGTTTGGCCGACTACCCAAGTTGCTCTGGCGTCGCGATGATGGCCTGCCGACTTGCTCGGGACTTTCTGTGAGGCCAGCTGTTATTGCCACGACATCGAGAGAGTGTCTCGGCGTGGATATGCTCGAGGTGCTTCGGAGGCTCTTCTTCCGTCGTGGAGGGAAGTACCCAATCGTTTTGCTCGACACGCGGGCGATCTCAACTGGTTTGGGAACAGAATCCAGTGTAACCCATCGAACGTGAGACCAAGGAGGCTCCTCCTGGTCTTCGTTGTTGGAGAGTCGAGACGCTGAGCCGTTTTGAGCCGGCAGACTGAAGAAGTCGACTTGTTGCGGTTGTGCCGAGGTCTGCTTACCCCCTCCATGAGCGCTTCGAGGTTCCGGTGTTGGAGCGAGCAAGTCGACATTTTGCCCCTCGTGCGAAGGCGGCTCGCAGGGGCGACCTTTGACTTCGCATGCATCTACTGGTATGGCAAGCCACTTGCGCACCAGTATGTCTCTAGACCACAGGCCGTTTGCCTTTCTGAATGCGTCTTCGCGGCACCTGTACTTGAGCACTATGCCGGCATAGGTGTCAGTTGGTTGCACATGGTGTATATACACGAGTTGATCTTGGACCTCTTCTTCCTGTGGTGCGTCCCTGGCGATTTCGTCTGAGTTCCTCTTCTTATACTTGCCCGACACATCGAGGCCTCCATTAACTCCGTCGTGACTTTCCAAAACGCTCGCTGTCCGGGCTGCCTTGAGGGCAGCATCTCTTTCTGCGAGAGAGCCTGCCGCAATGTCTCTCTGAGCAGGCCGATTACTGGGCGGCGGCGCGGGACCCCAGTCTTTAGGAGCCTTTCGTGGCGGGGTAGAGTAATCTCTTTTCAAAGGATTGATGTTCGTCCGTCTCCCTTCCCGGTGATCTGACTCGTAGCCCGCATCGTGGACACTTCCACCAGACAAGATGGAAGAAGCAAGCCCCTGAATAGAAGCCCAACCTTGCGACCATGTGGTATCGAGGAAACTGGCCGAGTTTGGTGCGGTGTTGTTTCGGCGGGCGGCGGAGGATGCACTTCGAGCACCAGACTTGGAGGCATCTCGGGATAAGTGGCCGGAAGGCATGGGGCTTGGCTCGCGGCTTGGTGAACGTAAGGCAGAGAAGGAGGCCGAAAGCCTGTCCAAAGGCCCTCCGGCCGTGGAGGAATCCTCTACAGTGCTGATGAGTCGCCGGTTGCGTGGGCGGGCTTCGGCATCATGACGTGCTGGCATGAGGGCCGAAGAAGACATGTGTGATGTCGACCCAGCCGGGTTTAAGGAATCTGCCATGATGGAGCCAGGCCGCCCACCTCGTCGCTTGGGTGGTAGGCAGTTGAAAGGGAGGGCATCAGCGCGTGGCTTCGATCATCGACAGTATTCGGTCGCTTGGAAGACGGTAGTAGGCGATCTGGGTGGTCGGCGCCGTGGGCGACTTCGGAGTAGGAAGCACAGAAGGTTGGGAGCGGTAGGGAGTTCGAAGGAGCGGGCGATAAAGTATGTGTTTCGGTCGAGGCGGATTAGGTTCACAGGGGATGTCAGAGTGTCGCTCTCGCGTGTATCTCGTAGAGTAGGGCAGCTGAGGCGAAGGGAGGAGCAGGTGCAGTAGTCTTTGGTCGGGTGAGGAATGAATGGATGGAAGTGATGCAAGATGGCCGAATGGATGGACAATTGGAACCGTGGTGGTGTACCTTTTCTTTAGCGTATGCAGTAGTAGCAAGCAAGCAAGCAGTGACAAGCAGCAGTGGGAAGTGGTGGTAGGATGGCGACCGACCGTGGGTGGTGGCAGCGGGAGCGTACCGGTACTGTATGTGGGTATGTGCGTATGCGATATGGGCACCTCTCCACTGGGTTAAGTGTCCTCCCATTGCGGTGCTGAGGCGGCGGGTTGCACTGGGGCCCGTCGAGGGATGTGGACCAGGGTTTGCCAATGGACTTGAAGGGACCCTTGGCCAGCCGCCAAAGACAACGCAATCACGCACCGAGAACTCTCTGAAAGGTACTTCCGAACCTCGTGGCTCGAGGTACTGAGGTAATGTAGGTACCTAAGTTAGGTACCGAGGATTGCTTGTGGCTCCCTGTCCTATCCGTACTGAAATGATTAGCGGTCCTCCCAGTGGGGACAGAATAGGTGGCATTACTGCAATCCCCCAATTCGCTTGAGGCCTGGGCTGTTTGAGGTCCCGAGTTAGCGGGCTACGGACATGAGTTCCCAGCGGTGGTGGGGGCGGACAATGGGGAAAAGGGACATGACTGTCAGTCCTAATTACTGGAGAGACCTGGCAAGCCTGGGACTCCTGGGAGAGTCATGTTCGCGGGCTCGCCCACCATCTGCAGTAATCAATTCGCCCCTCTTGGACTTCGTAGGCACCTCACTGCCCCTCCGCCGGGTGAGGACATGAACCGTGCAAGGGCCATTCCACTCCTCCGACTCGACGCTCCGCCCGGCTCCCAGCGGCCCCACTCAAAACACTTTGTGCGAGTTCGCGGTCGCGATAGGTACATCTTTTTTCCCCATATTGCAGAACTTCAAGGTACGAAGCTGGAATCCAGGTTCTGGCGCAGCGCACACAAACTCCGGTGTAGACGGCCACGACCATGCCACACGTCGCAATCGCCAATATCAATAGTCGCATACAGTCGAACAAGATCCAGTAGCGAGCAACAACCCATTACCGCAGTTACCCATGCCGAACGATTCATCCCCCTGGCGAAGTCTTTCGACCCTGAACCCCCCCAGCTTGCGATGCCGATTTGTATCGAGTGCCGCCATCCGGTCAAGACACTATGGACCAAATATTCCAACGCTGACGACAAGTCGAGTGGTCACAACATTCGTCTGACCGTTTGCAGAAACTGTGGTCACTTTTGCGACAAATACGTCGAGCACGATTTCGTGGTGCTGTTCATCGATCTCGTCTTGATCAAACCCCAGGTCTATCGTCACCTGTTGCACAATACCTTGATGAAGGATGACGACCGTTTTGATGTAAGTCATAGGGATTTGCATCACCTGTCTACTTCCAAGATCTTTGCTGACGGTGTTTCCTGCGCAGTCATCCATCGTACGACTCGGCATCCTGTTGCTACTATTTGACGTTTACTTGACATGGGCGCGCATTGAGAAGCAGACGGTGCCCATCTCTGCCCGGGGCGAAGGTGCCAACCTGGGCAGCTTGGCACAGCAGTCTATTGTGTCCCAATACTTCTTCTTCCGTACGTATAATGGGGACGTAGGGGCGTGCCTTAGATGAAGAACTAACGCTCCGGCAGTAATCCTTTGCGCTTTGTCGACATTTGCCTTCCACATGAGCATTCGCTTCCTGACTTCGTCCAAGTTCTCTCCGCTGAACTTTCTCAACATCTTGCCCCGATATTCGCGTCCGAATTCCGTCTCGACCGCACTCCTTGTCTCGTCCTCGACCAAGCTATTCCCGATCCTCATGGTCATATGGCAATACGATGTCCCAGCTGCCGCTCGGTCATTGGGGTGGGCCGTCGTAGCAAACAACGTCGAGGCCCTTCGTATTTTGCTGGACTGCGGCTACGGAGTTGCCACCTTGCTCGCCACGCTGGGAGCTCTTGCCCGGTGGACAGTGGGGCGCAGTGTCCTCTGGGCTGCCGGGCTAGACGGTGTTGATTCCATCGGAGAAACGAGCATTGCCGCAGATGGTAAAGCACTCTGGGCTCTTTTGATGTACGTGAGGGAGTGGGCAAGTGATCTAGCCGCAGGATAACAGGCAGTATATAGATGTCAGACTCAGACAAACGAGATGAATGTGTAATATGTACCACTCGGCATTGCGTGAATTGATGTTGTATAACTAGCCGCCTTGCCATCTCATGTGCAAACTCAGTCCGGCCACAATACTCATCGCCAGCGGACTGGCATCATCTGTCGGTATCTTGAGCTGCCCCTTGGATGTGAGGCGGCCCTCTTCAACAGCCAGTCACGCGCCGTTCTATGACAGAACCCTAACAAGCCCCTTAAACGCCGTCCTTGTGATGTTGCAGTTGTGTTGAAATCGATAATAGTACATCGCCCCCCATCGCGTTGCAGCTCTTCCCCCGCTCTTTCACCATCACCTCGAACAAGTCGTTAATGGTGCACGGCACTCTCTCGGAGGTTGCTGCGTTTGGGTTCGATCAAGGGGTGGAGCTGGGCGAGGAATGTGATGGCCCACATGAGGTAGCAGCATGCGAGGGCGAGGAGGAGGGACGATCTCCAGATGCTGTAGATGATGGTCAGCCGTGTGATCTGTCGCAATGACGAAAACGATGGGAGTTCTTCGATTGCGGAGATAGTTCGCTTTCGAGTGAGAGTAAGACGTACATTTGGGTGTCGCCCTTGGGAGACAGGAACCATGCGCCAGCGCCCATCGCAACGACGATGACGAGGCCGACGAAGATGCTGTACCTATTTTTTCTCATGTCAATACATCGGCCGTCGGACTATGCTTTCGGTGAGGAGGGTGAACGAACCCTTGCGCCATTTTTGCTGCTCGGTTTGGAAGACGGTGTGGTATGGGGATGTGTACAGGTAGGTCGGATTTCGCGTTGATGTCGTCGTGCTGCTTCGTCGATTGCTTCTGTCGTCGTCAGGAAGGCTGAGCTAGGTAGGAGGTCCTGGACGTCAGTTGTGGGTGCAGCTGTCGGCGCAGAGCACCAGCCGGCAGCTCGACGGTCGCTGTGCTTAGTCATCTCTGTTATTCCCGCATCTGTGAACTTATCTGTCATGCCAGGGCGAAGTACCCATCTAAGTATCTTTTTGCTCAATTCTCAAGTCACTAACAGTAGATCCTCTCGAGGTTTAGCTGCAATATAGCATTCGTTTAGAGGCATACAACTAATTCAAGATCATTACTCTCATGTCTTTTATAGTTTTACTTCACTCTGCATTGTATTTTAGTCTCATGAGCTTTGAGCTATATCTCTAGCATTGGGAGCCCATGCTCAAGAGTCATTCTCGTACTTGAGCCCAGCTTCCTTTCTTACAGCACCGTAGATGCCGGCCATATCACCAGACGGCCCTACGTGCTCCTTGACAATCTGTAGATGCCTATCGGCGTTTTCAATATTCGGCAGTCGTGTACCTGCGGCTTTGGCAATAGCGATCGCGTGACCGGCGTCTTTCCTCGCCAAATCAACAGCGAAGAGCGGTTCCTCCCTCTTGTAATAGTCGCCTTCCAACATCCGCACCGAGTACGCAGGGTAAGGGCTGCCACCAAACATGGCATCAACAAACTGCTTCATATAGCCGGTCCCGAGCCCACTCTTCTCGGCAGCCACATATGTCTCAGCGAGCTGCTCGACCATGCCCAAGATGACGGTGTTGCCCAGCACCTTCAACGTCGACGCCTTGTGGTACGGCTCATCGGCCATGTTGATCTCACGAGCCGCCATGGCATCGATATAAGGCCGGATCTTCTCGATCGAGGCCTTGAGCCCGGCAAGAACCAAGGTCGCGTTGCCGGCAGCCACCATGGCAGGCGCTCCAAACACGGGCGCGCAGATGAACTCAGCGCCCTTGTCCAGCACCGCCTTCGCGGCCGCCTCTGAGGCGCCGGGAGCAATGGTTGAGCACTCCACAAAGACCTTGCCCTCGAGTTTCTGCTGGGCTGCGGTTGCGAAGATCTCCTCCACTGCCTGGTCGTTGGCGACACACGTAAAGATGATGTCGGCCTGCGCGATGGCGTCCCCGAGCGACTCGACGACCTGCGTCTTGCCGGCGGGCAGGCTCTGGCTCAGTTCTGTGGCTCGCTTGGTGGTGCGGTTGTAGATGAGGAGCGGCTTGTCAAGTTTGGACTTTTCCGCAATGTTTTTACACATAGCCTGAGTACTATGGTAAGCTTGCATGTCTTGATCGAAATAGGGTCTTTAACTCAGAAACCGGGACACACTCACTCTGCCGATATTGCCGAGGCCGATCCAAAGAAGTGTCTGAGCCATTGTGAAGTGTGTTTTGGAAAATGACTAGTAGTAGATGAGGTTTGGAGAGAAGAAAGTTGGTTATGCAGATCAAAGTCAAATACAAGAAATTACGAGATGAATGTGCCTGTTTTGAGAATGAGACTCATGAGAAGCTCAATGAAGTTGGTGACATGTAAGCGGCGGCATGAACATGCCGAAATGCCCCTCAGGGTCTCGGTCAGTTGAGTTTGAAGGGCGAGGTGACGACAACGGCTTTGCCCGAGCGGGGTTGCTTCGGTTCATCATAGAGACCACAGCGGCACTTTGATCGGTAACTTGGAACAAATAATGCCAGGTGCTAAGAGCTTGACTAGCATAGTGAATAGATACGGAGTACTTGGAGGTTAATAGAACGGTAATGCATCGGTAGCTAAGGTAGGTTACAAAACCTAAGTAAGTAGTGTCAACGGCACCTTAATAGCAGTTGCAGACAAGTGATCAACCAACGGGTTTACAACTTTGCTCCACTGCATAGCTGGCTTTACAACTTTAGATACCTATTCATCATCCCTTTTCCGCGCCAACGGAGCTCAGACGTCGGGAGCGTACCTGAGGCGGAGTTGAGCAAGGCAGCCCATCTGATTAGTGTGCATCTACGGCTGTTCCCGCCCTGGCAGTTGTGCCTTGGGTTGCCAAGCAGAGATTCTTACTAGATTATCTGTACCTTTGTTGGTTGACGGCAGTTGGTGTAAGTCGTGCGAAGCTGCCACTGCTGAGGTCTTTTTTTGCACCTCGTCACATGCTGAGCCAAATTTTCACCGTGCATGCAATCGCATTAGGAGTGCGCGGAAGTAGATGAACCGCGCCAATTGTTGAGGTTTTTTTTTCGATTGGTGATTTGTCTTCTCTTACCTCGTCTTCTTGTCCGACAGCTCGCCTCGGTGCTACGGTAATACTTAACGGTCGCCGATGGCGGTCCCCATGATGGAGACGTATCTGATCTTATCGTCTTATCAGTACGCCCTTTGGTAGGTCACCTTGACTCGCAAAGTGGGAATTTCTCGGTCGGGGGAACAGGGCGGGTTGCAGTTCGTGCTCTCTGCCGGCCTGAGCCAAGGTCCCTTTCCCTTCGTCACCGACTATTAAACTCTCTCCGACTTTGACATTCCAACTTCACTCTTACGGGAGCGATTCAGTGCTCAGACGGATTCCAAAGCGACCCGACAGTCATTTGTATGGCTGTCTGAAGGGATGGATTTGCTTTGACCTTTTCCCCTCTCACGACGCTGCCACGCTGCCTCTAATCGGCTGGAGACTTGGGCAACAGAGTCTAGCTTCTTTTGACGCCTTCACTTATCTCAAAACTATTCCCTTTCTTGCTTATACTCTTTACGAAGGAACAACAGGATTGTGTCCATCCGGACTCAATTTCAATTATCAGACCGCATCACCTTCTATTCGGTCTTCATATTGCCACTGTAGGCCAACGAAGCACATCTTCGGCATGCCCTACATTTCTCGCCGTTATCGGTAAGATGCGGTCTCCAGCGTTGAAGCAAGCAAGCAACCTGGTTGCAAGGGTATGCATTTGAACCCTCAAATCCAACACGGCTTGAAGTCGTTGTGCCCAGGCCTTACAAAGTTCATATTAGGCACCGTTCGCTCTCGACTCTTGCAGTCCACCCAATTGCAGACTTTATCACCGCCCACGGTTAGGAGGCACACGCCAAGAAGAGGCCTTACAAAGTGCCCTCTCAGCAGTCCGCCACTCATCCAGCAATCAGGCTCGTGAGAGGCAACGAGCAGAGGATAGAGTACTTGTTGAATGTCCGCCTTGATTATTCTTTCAATAGCTGACATGAGCTGCAGGACTTCATTGTGTCCGTCTTAGAGGCCTCGGCTACCCGTCGTGATGCCAAAGGCTACCTTCAGAAATACGCTCCTCAGTCCGGTGAGGATGCTTCCAAGAAGCGCAAGGTCTCCAAGTCACAAGAGGGGCCTGATCAAACCTATTCGTCCGTTAGAGTAATCAATCAGGCGCCAAAATTCATTCAAGGCACTGAGTTCAAGGCTGAAACTGCCATTCCTGAAGGCGAACCCATCAACTTGGCAATTGTCAAGATACGGCTTCCCCAGGATGTCGACGACGAAATGCTGAGTGCAATGGCCAAAACCCTGACACAGCTTAGGAAGTTAGGTCTCGTTAGCCTTATTGTCCTCGATGGAGGACAAGTGTCGTCTCGAAAGCTTCTCCGGGAGCAGTCATGGAGAGTCCAGCAAGCCATTGAAATGTTTGGCGAGCCGGGTAGCATCCTACTTGACCAGTGTATTGCGGAGGCTGAGTCACAGACGGCGCAAACAAAGGGGTTCATGCCATCCGGCGTTTATATTCAGCACCCGCACCTTCTGCTGCGGGCTCTGCGAGACAATGCGATCGTTGTTGTTCCTCCAGTCACCTTGGCACACAACATGAAGAGCATCGATGTGGTGGACGCCGACGAAACCATCATTGCGCTCACCAAATTCTTCTGTGGCCTTCAGTTCAACGCCTCTGAAAGCCCAGTTGGAGCGCCTGACTCCAGTCTCAGCCCTGGCGCCAAGGTTGCCTCGGTCGAGAAGGTCATCATCCTAGACCCAGCTGGAGGCACACCTCTATCTGATGCACATGATGATTCGTGTCATCGATACATCAACTTGGACCAAGAATTTGAGGGCATCATGTATGGCCTCACACACCCGACAGGGTCAGAAGCACGACGAGGTAAATACCCCGAGAGTGTGCGGCAGCTCCATGCTCGGAACCTCGACCTGTCAAAGAAGGTGCTTGCGATGTTACCCTCGACTTCTTCTGCCATAATCAGTACCCCATCTGCTGCAGCAAACAAGCCGATTCAGCAGTTCACAAGCGTCACGACACGTAACCGGCAAAATCCTTTGATTCATAACCTCCTGACGGACAAACCCGTCTTTTCGTCATCACTACCGCTCGACCGGGTCCGCTCTGGGAAAAAGGGCGACATGGCGTCCGGCGAGACCCATGTGGCAACTTTGGTCAAGCGCGGCATGCCGCTTACAGTGTATCCCGATCCCACAATCAGTGCTTGGGTGCCGCCTCGGCCAGGCGGACCGCGCTTGAGGCTTACAGACACCTGTATAGACATGCCACGACTGGTCAATCTCATTAACGACTCTTTCAACCGGGAATTGGACGTTGAGCACTACCTAGAGCGTGTCAACGAGAACCTGGCCGGCATCATCATTGCAGGAGAGTACGAGGGGGGAGCAATCCTAACCTGGGAGAAGCCTTTCGGACTGGATGAGGAGACTGCGTATAAGACTGGTCGACTGGTTCCGTACTTGGATAAGTTTGCGGTTCTCAAAAGCCGACAAGGAAGTGGTGGAGTTGCAGATGTGGTTTTCAACGCCATGGTCAGAGGCTGCTTCCCAGAAGGCGTCTGCTGGCGCAGCCGACAGGACAACCCCGTCAATAAGTGGTATTTCGAGAGATCCTTGGGCACATGGAAACTCAAGGATACCAACTGGACCATGTTCTGGACAACGCCACATCTCCCGCTGAGCGATCCAAAGCTGCTGGATTATGAGAATGTTTGTCGTTATATTGAACCATCATGGGCAGACACAAAACCGCCCGACTAAGACACAAGGGAGTGGCTCTGAGAAGGAGCTCCGCGTGGCAACATCAAGATTGGAGGTGGGTTCAATAGAAAGCAAAATGCAATCAAAGGAAATAAAAAGCGAGATCAACTTTGATTGTGTGCTTGTTACAAATGAACAGTCTCAGCTGGGCCATTGTGACTATCTAGACATCACCATCTTGCATATGGGACTATGTTGAGGGAAGTTGACCTAATACCTTACCTTAGATGTGAAATTACGATCAAGGAAGGGTGCATGTAAGGTCTGTAGCTCCACCTAAGACCATGAACCCAACCAGAATCTGCATGATGAACTGCTCCTCGGTATTCCTGAGAAATGGATGCATCCACCAGCTACGAGGAGGCAATGCCGTCCAAAGCTGTCAGGGACACAGGTAGTACGTACCGAAGAAAGTCCCATGAATCACGTGCGCTAGTGTGCACCCATTCCCTGCTTGACTGATCCACCTGGCCAGCTGCCCCTGGGTAGCTTGTGACAGCATGCTGGAGGTTGCTGTGCAGCCAATTTAACATACTGGGTACCTGTCTATCTTGCTTCAGGTCGCAGGCAGGCACGAAGGCAGAACTCCCGCATCTACAACCCACCTCAACCCGTTCAACAGGCATTTATCGTCAGTGCCGTCTTTCCCGCAGCGACCGAGCCGCTTTCTTTTTTCCACCCTACTTTGTCACATCAAACTACTGCCAAGATGGATTTCAAGAATCTCGGCAAAAGCTTCACGTGCGTTGTCGCATGCCCTTCATGTCAGCGGTCGCGAGTGCTGTATCCAGGCTGACGAAATCCCATTAATGCAGCTCCTTTGGGTCCTCGATCACCCCTTTCGCTTCCCGTACCTTCCAGTACACCAAGGAGCAGCTTGGCCAGGCCGAGGACAAGGTACATTTGTTTCTTCGCGCCGACCCAATCAGTTGCTCAATGAATCAAGAGCTAATCTCCTTGTCTCCCACAGACCCAGCTCCCTCCCGACTACATTGATCTCGAGAAGCGTGTCGATGCCCTCAAGCAGGTGCATCAGAAGATGCTTGCTGTGACGTGAGTTGTTGGCAGAGATGCTCCACGAGTCGAAACTCGACCACTAACACCAATGACTGAAGCTCGCAATACTCGAACGAGGCCTACGACTACCCGCCCAACATCAAGGAGACCTTCCAGGATCTCGGTCGCACCGTCAGCGAGAAGGTCACTCTCCTTTCGTCCGCTGGCTCCCCGGCCGAGGCCCAAGCAGCCCTGACCGCTCCCCCTTCGGCGAAGCCCCAGCCCAAGACCTTCAACCATGCCATTGCCAGAGCCAGTCTGTCAAGCAGCCAGGTGCTTCACCAGCAGCATACCGGAACCGGCGAGGATCCTTTGGCTACGGCTCTCGAGAAGTATGCCTTGGCTATGGAGCGAGTTGGCGAGTCCCGCATGGCCCAGGATGCCCAGATCCAGAGCCGCTTCCTTGCCGGCTGGAACACCACCTTGAACACCAACCTCAAGTTCGCTACCCGCGCCCGCCAGAACGTCGAGAAGTCCCGCTTGACTCTCGATGCTGCCAAGGCCCGCGCTCACGGCACCACCTGGAAGATGGGCCCCGGTGCCACTCCCAACGAAGGCCAGCCTCCGGAGCTGAGCCCTGAGGCCCAGGAGGAGATTGAGAAGGCCGAGGACGACTTTGTCACGCAGACTGAGGAGGCCGTTGGTGTCATGAAGAATGTTCGTAAACCTAAAAAATTTCCAGCACGACAACGGCGATCGCTAATTCTCTTTACAGGTTCTTGATACCCCTGAGCCCCTTCGCAACCTTGCCGACCTGATTGCTGCTCAGATCGAGTACCACAAGAAGGCCTACGAGATCTTGAGCGAGCTTGCCCCGGTTGTCGATGGCCTGCAGGTTGAGCAGGAGGTTAGTCGCGCCTCGAACTACGAAGTATAACGAAGACCGATCCATGCTGATGCCCTTTCGCTGCAGGCCAGCTACCGCAAGAGCCGTGAGAACGCCTCTTAAGCGGCTGGAAGTGAACGCCTATTTTCTTGATCGCCACCGCCTCTGCAGTGCTAGCAGCTTCGTCACACTTAGGTTTGGTTGACGTCTGCCGAGCATTCAGCATCCTGCGGTTTGGTGTACCTGAAGGTCGGGGGAAGCCCGATTGCTTTTGTTGCAGCCGCCATGGCTGAGGCCGCGTGTGTTGCGCACCATGTATCATGGAGAGACGGCTTGTTTTTATTTCAGCCATGTGTGGCTTTAGGGCCTACTTCGATTAGTTATCGACGTCTGAAACCCTCATACCAGGGTGTGAGAGCGTCCTGATCGCGTCCGTTCAAGGTTGATTTTACGACTTCTGAATATAGAGTTGTTTTCACGTTTGACGAACTCCGAACGACTACCAGCAGTTGTGACTGGGTAGAACGACTTGGCTTTAAATTCAGATAGCTTGTCCATTTCCTCAATCCGGTGCCAGCCTGCATGCCTACCTATCTGTACTTCTGTGTGAAAAGAGTATCTCTATTGGCCATTCTATCAGTAGTGCATCACCAGTGGAGCGTCATGCCAACGGCGATGTTTGACTCCAAGAGTGCCTTCAAATACGGCACTCAAAATCCCAAGTAAAACGCAGAATGCAGCTGAGGTCCTTGAGGTTGTCAAATACATGCACTCGATTGAATAAATGATGAGTGAAAGCGACACAGAATTGCCTGCGCTTCCGAGAGTGTCTGAATGACAGAGTATAGTCACGTGACTCAGAAGTGCTGACTTATGTAAGTAAATCTACTGGTCAATGAAATCCAAGCGACACTGCATCCCCAGAATAGCTGGCCGACCTTGCGCTCCGTAGCTCATTTCACCGAACACCCGCGATCTCCAATTTGAGCCAATTGATATCGCAACCATGCGGAGAACACTTCGCCTCCTCGCTGGCGTCAAGCCTGCTCGCTACCTCGAAGCCGGTACCCCGACTGGCCTCACCGGTCTCTGGACGCACAACAGCCCGCGGTCAACGCTGCTCTACCTGTACGCCACTACCCTCGAGAAGCTCCAGACGGTCCCCGAGTCCTCCCTCTACCGCCAATCGGTCGAAGCCGTCACGAAGCACCGCCTCGGACTCGTCGAAGCGACGGTACCGCCGGGTTACCCCGAGTGGGAGAAGCGTGCCGAGGCGATTGTCAAGGAGAAGCCCGAACAGTTCCGCCTCGTTAGCGGCCGCGTCGACGGCAGCGGCGCGCGGACGGTGAAGCTCGGCGGCCGGACGTTTGTCGTCGCGACGCAGCACGAGGAGGGAGACGTCCGCCTCGAGGAGTGGGATGGCGAGAAGGATGAGGGCGGGACCCTGGAGGGCCCGCGTACCGAGGCCGAGCGGAAGGATCACCAGCTTCTTGCTGACCGCAAGGACCTGAACGATATTGCCAAGGTGCAGTGGGAGGCGGAGCCGCAATTGACGGCCGACCAGTACGTTTTGTTCTTTTCCCCGGGACAGGGCCACAGTTTGACATGGGTTTTGCTGGCAAAGGGTAGGGGGAGTTATACTGACGTGTGGTTTCTGTAGGGTTTCTGAGTTGGAGACCAAGATCGGAGCTGGCCTCATTGAGGAGGTTATTCAGGTTGCCGAGAGCGAGCTGAAGCTCGTGGATGTGATGACACAGGCCAAGGTGTACGTTTTCCCGCCTTTCCAATCCCTTTCGCCCCGACCTTTGCTAACTGACAATAATCAGGTGGGAGGACCTTGAGGAGAAGCCTGTTGAGGGTCAGTGGACCTACTTTGAGCGCAAGTCTTCGTAAGCGGATGCTTTCTTGCTGCAGAAGACACTTGCCAATTCTAGATAATGTACATTAGGCGACTGTGATGACCAAAGATACATCGAGATGTTGCTTTTTTCCCCATGTGGGTTGTTGCGCAGACAAAGGCAGCTGTCGTGAGAGTGTTTCTTTTCCACGTGTTCCCTGGCTATGAGGTTCATTATAAGGAATTGGTAACATCATGAACTGTGTCGGCTATTGAGTTCTAGTGAAGGGAATGACGGGCTGGTTGAGGCCTTAGTCGACTTGTCCAACACCGGGCAAAGCCTGCGGTGCTTGAAGCAGGATTTAATTATACCAAGAGGGATTGGAAGCCGTACTGGATCATCGCGATGGCAGTTCTACCGACGGATTTGAATCTCTAGGAAGAGTGCGGGCTGGATTATAGGCGTTGGAGCGACGCCTCTCGAACTTGGACTGGGGCCAAGAGCGGATGGGTCAAAGATATGGCTGCCTTTGATCCCTGATTCACACGTCTAGGCATAGATAGATATTTGAACTGAAAGCAATCAAGAAAAGAATTCATGAATATTGGTGCGAAATGATTTCAAGCATCTTGTTGAAACTTCGGCGTCCGTCACTTGATAATTGGCACCCTTCCGGTAGACACGGTGTAAATGAAGCCAGCAGCCCCACTTCACTCTTGACCGAATTCTCACCACATACTCATCTTACTTACACCATTATTACCTCGACCTCACTCAAGTCTGCCAACACAGATGAAACCTCAATAACAATACCAAAATAATCCATAAGACATACGACACCAATTAGATTCAACAGTATCATCAAAAACCTCATCACATGTGCGCGCACACGCGGCGGCAGCAACCATGAGCCAGCCAGCCACCAGCCGCAAGAGGTCCGCCTCAGCCATGTCGATGAGCGACGGCAACGAGTACAGATACCAGTCCCAGCTCCCCAGCGATTCCATCAACCCGCTCAGCCATACCCCTTCCATCCTCCGCCAGCTCCATCTCGCCGGCCTCGCAGAGACGGACGAGCTGCCCTCGAGAACGCAGCACAAATTTCCGCACCGCCACTGGCAAGACCCCGATGCGCCGCCGGCCCGGCTGGGACGGTCCGCCTCGTCAAAAGCACTCGAGACCAGCGAGGTAGAAGAGAGGGACGACGACGACGACGATGACGATCTAGAAGACGAAGAAGGCAAAAAGCGCCGCCGCAAGAAAAAAGACGGTGGTGGCACCCCAAAAGCAAAATACGCCTCTGAAAAACCCCCCTTCCGTCCCCTCGTCCGCGCAATCTACAACTTCCTCGACACCGGCGACATTCTCAACGCAAAACGCGCATTCGGTATCCTCGCGCGCTCCACCGTCCACGGGAAACCCGTCGACGTTCGGCGCAACAACTACTGGGCCCTCGGCGCCGAGATCCTCATGCGCGAGGGCGGCAGCGCCCGCGCCACGGCGACGGACGACGAGTCGTACCCGTTCGCCAACGCGCCCGTCGTGCGCGAGTACTTTCGGGATCTGATCCAGCGGTTCCCGTATAACTTTAAGCACCGCCACGCCGTGTGTGCCGTGGACTTTTGGCCCGCGTTGCTGAGTTATGAGGTGTTTCAGGTGCATGCGCAGCATGCGGCTTCGTTGAGGAGGATGAATCGCGAGGCGGAGGATTGGGAGGATGAGTCGTGGCAGGAGCCTTCTTCGCTGCTTGGCGGCGGTGATAGTATGATGGACGGCTCGGATTTCCATGCCCAGCCTGGGCAGATCAATGGACGGGACACGCGGCTGCGGCAGGCGAGGGACCAGATCCGGCTCAAGACGCTCGACATGCTGCGCGAGGTGGCGGGCCGCATGAACGACCTGCTCGAGGACAGGCCGTTTTCGCACAGCGCCGAGCTGTGGCGGGTACGCGGGATGGTATCGCTGTATATCGGCGACCTGCTCATCCCGGCGTACACGCACGACGACGACGGCGACGACGACGAAGGGGGCCAGCAGAGGGCGGAGGCGAGGGTGCGGCGCGAGGCGGAGAGGAATAATGCGCGGAGCAGCTTTCAGAAGATGGTAGAGCACGGCGGGAAACTTGATGCTTTGATTCAGAGGCTGATGGCGCCCGTTGAGGTGGACGAGAGGCCTGTGTTGCCCGTCTTTTCGTCACTTGCGTTCAGAGAGTATCGTACAGCTAGCTAGAAGCGCTGGCCGATATTATTCTGATGCGGAGAACTAAGCTAGTCGAGAGTATCAAAGATTGGTACGGTTCAAGGGACTACTCTAAAAGGTACCCGACATTGCTTTCACAGCCCCCTTCCTACCGATTGACTCACGCATCCTTCTTGGGTACCCATCTCTGGAAGACCAGAGCAAAGTTGGAGCTACCCACGACGACGCACCATTCACCTCCAGGGCTCCAAGCGACCTGTCTACCAACGAACGTCGATGCGCCGCAATTCTCAATCTTGTGGGGTTTCAGGGGTACCTGAGGATTGCCGACGGTAAACTTGCCATCCCACGTCTGCAGCGTTTCCTGGTTATACTGGGCCCTCAGCTCGGGGATCTGCTCGAGCTCCGTCCGGTGAGCCTTGTCGGCCGCCTTCTTCTCTCGGACCGTC
Organism: Colletotrichum salicis; assembly: GCA_001563125.1. Lineage (NCBI taxonomy): Eukaryota > Fungi > Ascomycota > Sordariomycetes > Glomerellales > Glomerellaceae > Colletotrichum > Colletotrichum salicis. Next base: position 25,150 of record JFFI01001270.1, on the reverse strand, counting down.
GGCGCCGCCTTGCCGTTCGTGTTGGCCCGATGGGTGATGGCCGGCAGCCAACTAGGCTTCGGAATGGCCTCCTCCCCGTCTCTCCTGGGTTTCTTGACGGCGTTGACATAGTCGTGGAAGCCTGTAATCTGCTCAAAGTCCCAAAAGTAGATTTTGCCGTTGGCATTGCAGAAGGCCAGAATGGGGTGCTGGTCGGGAACGAAGTGTAGCTTGAACCGCATGAAGAACTGCGGGCCGCAACCGAGCGTCTGGAACTCGATGAGCCGCGTGTAGGGAGATGGACATTCTGCCGAAACGCCCGGGCTAAAGGCAGAGCGGGTAAGATTGGCCGGGTTGATGGTAGTCGGAGCCATGGACTGCGGAGGGGGCGGGTCTTGGGAGGAGAAGCCTTCAATCTTCCACAAGACAATCACATCGTCGTGGCAGGCTCGAGAAAGGATGTAGTCGCCATAGAAAGATACACTGAGAGACGTTAGTAGCGTGTAATGTGCAGCTCTTCAAGCAGCGACTGACCAATCTACGAGACTGCTGTGAACCTCTGACGTTGAAAAGTGAGGATAGTGAACCTCCACTGGGCGTTCGGTTTGCTCAGTCGGAAGGTCTGGCACTGTCCACTGTTTTTTCGGTCTGTTAACAATGAAAATTGGGCGTGGCACATGGGGGTATGGCCTACGAGGTTGATTATTTGATCATGGCCAGCGGAAAGAATGTATCGGCCCGTATCGTGCCACGCCTATGAATGAGTCAGCTTCGGGGTTGCGTCCGGGAAGCAGTAATCGAGCTAAACCTACCAATGTCAGCAAGTTCCAGTAATGACCTTCGCCTCCAAGAATGCACAAGCAGGGCTGCTTCTCGTGTTTGGGATCTAGGCTCCATATCCGGACTGTCGTATCATCGGAACACGAGGCAATGATTAGGGGGTCTATGGGAGACGTGACCACGTCACAAACATCCTGAAGGTTCATCAATAAGAGCCTCAAAGATGTGATATCCTCCTGACATGACTCACCCCGCCGTGGCCTACGAGACACTAAGTGAGATGTGAGCAAAACTTCTGCGGGATCATTTGGGCGTATCTCAACTCACATTGACGAGCTTCTGCTCAATGATGTCGTAAACCTTGATCTTGGCATCTTCGCCGCCGTAGCACAATAGCGGTCTGCCGGTCTCCGCGTCTCTTGTCCAAGTGCAGGAGTAATTTCTTGCCTCAGTCTTTATTCGAGTCAGTGGCCGAGGCTGCTGTGGGTATTTTGGCTACTGGGGAGAACGCACATCATCATCCCGAATTATGCTAATAATCTCGCATGGATTCGAGTCATCGGCAGCTGCCGTGAGGCGGCAAACTATTATCTGAAGAAGAGGTTAGGACGCAAAGATAACCCCCTCAGTAACCCGTAAGCGCAACGTACATGTTTCTTGCTGACGGCGGCGAAGACGGGTCTCGCGTCCAACGGCTGATAGGGGCAGAACTTGACATCAAAGAACTCTAAGGCGAGATTAGCCAAGGTTGAAAGCAGTGCCTCGAGTCGATGCTGGGGCGGGGCTTACCAGGCACTGGATCATCCTGAGCGAGGAATCTGGTGTCATCCTATGGTCCATGTCAGAAGGCTATCTTGAACGGCAAAGATCCACGTGAGAAAGATGGTGTTCCAAATGTAGATATTGCAGTCGGGCAACTCTCATGGCAATTCATAGATGCACAGGTAGGAGAGAACAGGTAGGCATAGACTAAGAGCAATAAGGGGTCCTCGACCCCAGTTTGACTAGCTCAGAGGAAGGGGGAGCAAGTACCTCGAGATGAACCGAGACTCTCAGTCTCGGAAAGTCATATGGAGTTGGTGTTGAGGTGGGGGCCATGACAAAATTGAGTGTCAATAGAGGTCGGGATCGTAGGACGCGTCGAAAGCGACCCCGGTCTGAGGTTCAGAGAAAGCCAACCAACTCGATTATGCGGCAGTGCTCTTACGAATAGTCTCGTCCGTAAAAGTGCAACTATGAGCGGGGATGTGAGACAAGGAGGGAGCCTGCAAGACGCGTCGAGATGCAGTTGATACAGCTTTGTGTGTATGGGCGTGTGCTTTGTGCAAGGACTCTTGTTAGTGTAGCTGATCATGTCCCAGTGCCTCAACTTCCCGTTAAGTCGGAGTGGATGCGTTACGGGTAAGGAAGGCGAGGTAGGGTAAGGTAAGCAGAGAGAATTGAGAAAGAGCCAGGCAACGGCGCAACGCTATGCAGTGCAAGTGGCAGATGGCAACAGAGAGAGAACTAATAATAGCGCGTGTGGTGAACTACCTTACAAAGTGGCAGACAATGCACGATACCTTACCTTACTCCGTACCTCAGGTATTAAACCCGGTAATGGAATGGAATGAGACGGTGGGGCGTGCAGTTTCTCACTTGTCCTCGCCGAATGTGGACGTGAAAAGAGGAAACTTTGGAAATGCAACACCTCACGCAATCACGCACTCGTCAATTAGGAACTTTCCGCTTTGGTGGGCCTTGGTTGACGGGCGGCCCGGGACCTCGAAGAGTCAAGGCCGGGGCCACTCACCTACCTTACTGACAACTGCAGTGCCCGAATCAGTGGAGGAAGGGGCCGGTTGGGGTCGAAACGCCTGTAACGGTGCTCTAGCCCTTAAACAGCACCGGCGAGCATCAGCAATGGAAACCTGGAACCATTCTCGACTCCATCACGGCCACCTCTCAGATTCAAGCGGCAGGGCTCGCCATCTTGTCTCTTCAACGTCGTCTCTTCATCCAGAACGAGAGAGTCCTCGATATCTTAGTGGGCATAAATTTGTTGAAGCTGGGACAACTACCTCATTGGGACGCTGGCTTATCCCCCATTCCACTAAGATACTAAGCAACACAACCTTGTAGTACAGACAAGGAAGGAGGCGGCATCATTGGGACGCCGTCAAATGACAGGCCTTCCAAACCATAATATCTCCGTCATTTTTCTATGCTTTGCTAGCAGACTCGGAAGCAATATGACACTCTGGTACGGGGATGGCTTCCTGAGTAGGGTGATTAGGAGGTGATTGATCGAGAAAATGTCAAGCCTTTCTCGACATCGAAGGTCCAAGAGGAGCAACGGGATGTTGAGGAAAGAGAGAGTGGGCCAGGGCTATTAGATCAGTCGATGACACAGAGACGGGCCGTCCTTGTACCGGTCTGAAGTTCGAGGACCTGGAGTGAGCTGCAAAGTCTGGCAAACATACTTGTCTTACTGAGGCAACGGCACCTTAATGGAGGTATCCAACATAAAGTGGGTTATCACCCGATACCTGAACAGGCTGTACCTCCCTAACCTACTTTACCTCGCCTTGCCTTAGGGTCCTTCTTTCCCCGGGGTGTGTGTCCTGCACGGTTCGCCCTCCGGGCCAATTCGATGTCAAATTGGTGCAGGGAAAGAGCGGATCTCCAGGGATAGTGGAGACTGGTGTGGCTGCACCGGCTCTTTTCCTGGCCCGCGGACACTACTACTCTGCTACTCTGCCTTAGCACCTTACTACCTTCATCGCCTCACAGACCAAGCTATCTTCAAACGTCAACAGCGGAATGGTTTCGCATAGTATCTGTACGAGTTTGAGACCTCTTGGGCTGACGCCAGACGGTTGATACCGCGAGACATCAAGCCAGCGCTTAACATTACCCAGCATCAGAAGAGGGAACGCCCTGTGTTATTCATGAGGTAACCCGGCGCGAAAAAGGCATGGAAGGTGGCTGTTGCGGCACCGCGTGGTATCCAAGTCTTTTGTGTTACTTGGGAACTCCTCTGACGATCCTCTCATCACAAGGTTGATTCTCCGCAAAGATACTGTTCCCAGGTTCCATCTCTGCATCTCGTAATCATTGCACACACAATAGCAGTACGGCTTCAGCACAGGCACAAATGAAAGCACTGGTTCTCAATCGCATTCGCAAGGCAAAGAGGCACAGGGATTGGGATACGTCAGCCGGCATCCAGGGATATGAGAAATGACCGCGGGTCGCCATCTTCAAAGGCCCTCGTCGCTTGCAGATTCCCATACCGCCCAATCGTCGAGTCTCGATGCCAACCATCCATCACCGCATTTCGATATCGAGCTTGCATCGCGATTACCTTGGCACCTCCAGAAATCCCATTATGCTCCGGCCTGTCAATATCACACGTCTAGTGCCTATTGTACGGATACCTCCATGTCTGTTCACCCCCTGACAGCTGTGTCATGGCAGTTGGGATCCGCAAACTGTTAATAAACCTGTCCCGTCGTGGGTCTTTGTCCGTGGGCCATGCTGGGTACGCCGCTGCGATATCTCTCATGTCTGTCACACAAACCATCCGCCGCCCACGACCTGGCACCGCGTTCTCGGCATCCTGTCTATATGCGGTTCACGTCACGAACGGACGTCGGGGGACCCTGCGAGATTCAAAGAGGCAATCCACTTCTTCATCCGGTGAAGAAGAGGGGAACAAAATAAGTCTTGGGGCAAACAAGATGAAAGAGTCAGTCGGCATATACATTGCATATACTCCCGAGAGGTACCTACCTACGCAGTAGATGTCGGCAGCTAATTTTAAGATACTCTGCACAACTAGCGCGTAAGGCTCGAGGGTTCAACGGTCAACAGCTTACCTTAACAATCGGTGGTCTTCAGAGAAACTACTCCTCATCTGGCTCGAGTATGATCAACACTGTCTATCTTGCTTTGAAGTGTCTGCCAGAGTTACGTACGTCTGGCGCAAGGATGATTGTCTTGTTGACGATCTTGTCTGTTGAGAAATCCAGGGGCCTAGGCAAGCGGATATATCCATACGTGACGACTGACGAGACGAACCCTCTACATACGACTTGGCAAGGCCTGTGTACGAATGTCCTCTCGGGTTTTCCGCCGAGGAGGAAGTCGTGACAATTACGAGCAGGGACAGTTTGAAGACATGGGCCGGACAAGTTGTGGCTCTTGCACTCGTTCAGGGACCCTAGCAGTCGATCCCAACTGGTGAACCGGGTTCTGATGTCTTCACAGCTGTCAACTGAAGTCAGACATCGAGCTATGCCTAGCAGAGCATAGCGCCCACTCTGCCCGGACACTCAACCCACACGGACGCCATTTTAGCCTTTTGCACTCCCGTTGACACGGATGACGGGCGGCCTGATGAGGAGGCAGCAAGCATCAGCGGGGAGAGCTTGGGGAAAGAAACGGGCTCTGCTGCCCTGCAATCTCCATCGGCTGTCAGTTTGAATTGGGATAAAGGGCCGCCTTCTCGCAAGCTCTTCCCAAACAAGACAAGAACTGTCCGATTCCCCCTGCGAGATCCCCAGACCCCATGTCTGCTCTCGGTATCATGGACATGGGCATGGCAAAAGAAGTGGACAGCTCGACGCAGAAGATCGCAGCTCGTTCGTCAACATGAGCTTGCTGTTGGTTTTAGATTTTCAAAATCGAATGATTGATGACGGAAGATTTTCTCTCATCTACGGCAGCTTGTTCTCGAATGCGTGCAATTCCGCGAGGCGAAAGGCTATGTATCAACCCGCAGCATCGCCAATGCCCGATGAAAATGTCGGGACTGACGCGGTTCGAGGTTGATCTTGCTCGGATTTCGGCTCGAACACCAACCGTCCAAGATCCTGACTATCAAAGTACGGATATATGGCGCCAATTTTAACAACCAGCCCGACCCTCACTGCGCGAACCCATGCACACGCAGGTACCAGCGGCTGTTGTCTATCATCCATGCTCACTATTCGACAGCTCGGCATATCCGGATGATGGTTATCCCATTGGCAGCTGTTGACAGGTAGCCTGAGCAAATCTATCCGGATCCGTAGATGTCGACGCTCAATGCCGGGTGTTGTATCCGGACCATGTGGACAAGGATCTTTCGTTCCAGCTCTACAATGTTTCCCAACGGTTTGTCTCAGCAATATCCAACCACCATGTGAATGGCACAAGTGTGTCTACAACGCGGCGTGGACGCTCGCATCGGGTAGCTGGCAACTTGGCACGTTGTGCGGCAACGATGCCTGACCTTGTACGATGTTTTGTAGGTTGGTTACCCGCTCCTCCAGGACCAGGGTCAAGACTGGAGGCTGGAGCTCAGTATCGGAGGCACACCAGTCCCTCCGACGTCCCGGCCAGGCACCCGGCAGAGTGTGTAACATTTAATCAATGTTCATCGGGTCAGCGGTTGAGTATGGCCGGGTCTCTCCGAGCGGAGGACCGTGGGACTAGTATCCCGGTTCGAGCGTTTACCACTCCCTCATTTCATTTTTGTCCATTTTGTTTTGTCCTCCCCTTCTCTGAGAGAGCAGGCGTAGCAGGCTGGGGCTATGATCATCATTTGTATTATTTGTTGACTCAGCATTGTTATGACCGTGGGCGGCTCGACAATCCAAACACGGGCCAGGGAGGAGGATAAAAAGAAAGAATAAAAAATGCGCCGGATATGAAAAAAACAAGGAACGGGCATAGTTGCATTTTATTTTGCCCCGCTGTCAACGTCAATTGAATAAGCCCCCCTCCCCTCATTAACAAGCGTTGCAATCTCGGGGGCCTTCATCAGGAAGTGGCTGTATGGATATTCGTACGGATACAGAGTCAACTCGCAGACGATCGCCGATTCCTCAGAGAGCAGCACACGGATATCGCACGATACCTGTATCGTTGCCGAGGGATTGATGGACTCTATTCGTATAGCACAGGTTGGAACGAAACAGAGCAGTGCGGCACCGCGAGTAGTACGGACGTAGGTTAGCTAGCCGAACCGTTACTAGCTAAGCAGTCTTATTCCCTTATTTCCCATGGAGGTATGGATTGGCGAATTATATGGAGGACATAGCTCCAGCTGGGCTGCGTATGAGTTTGGAGAGAAAGCCACTCTCGACCCCCTGCCCCTGTCTTAATGCCCTTTTTAGGAATATCCGTACGGATACACTACCTTGGTACGCAGTACCCTGTAGGGAAGTATCCGTGCAACTGCGTCTGTCGCGTTGTGTTATCCAGAGAGTCTGTCACTCTGCGTAGGTAGGCACTAAGTATTCATACTTTAGTCTTGAGGAACGGTGATACCCTGAAAGCGTGGCCCTGGCGCGAGAGATGATCATGGCCCAGGCGAGCCGCAAAGCATCCACAAGGATGGATGATGGATGGCTATGGAGTCTGGCACGTCTGGGCGTGTTCTGTCGGTCGAAGCAGCCCCTGTGTATCTGTACCCGTACTCCGTAGCGGAGACCGGAGAGATACCTCGTCCAAGGTGTCCATCGGTCCTCTTTCAGTCTTGACTATCAAGTCTCATCTGTGTATCCGTATCCAGGGCAGATTCATACGGATACTCTGTAGCGCGCGGGCATGCCTTACGCACCCACATCTGCTCAGCTGCCGGGGGGGTACTCCGTACGAAGTATTAGCACTGGCAGACGAAAGACGACGGTCGAAAAGTCGACAGCCGTGTTCATGACCCTTGTGGTATCCATACACAGTATTAGTCGAAGTCGAGGTGGACGGGTGGTATCCGTGCTTCGCAGTCACACCTGGTGCTGGCGTGCTGCAAGAAGATGGATGGGGGGGGTCTGGGCCCCGGGACCCTGTCTTGCTCAGCTGGGCCCTGTCAGTTGTCCTGACCAATCTTGCCCTATCCGCATCCGTTTTTGCGAAGCCGCTGGCTGACTGGGAAGAGACGAGGGGCTCTCTGGCTGCACACTTCACTGATGAGTTGCGTGGTGCGGTGCGGTGCCGTCACAGAGCAGAGAGCAAAGCAAAGCAAAGCGAAGTAGAGGAGAAGCTCAGCGCAGAGCTGGACATCCACCCCCTCCGCCGCCGCCGCCGCAGCCTCTCTCAAATCACATTTGCCAAACCACTTGCTAGACGAGCTGTCATAAAAAGATGCTCGCCTCCTCCGCCATTCGCAACACATGGCACTCCTCCAGATCTCCTCCTTCTTCTCTTTTTTCTCTCTCTCCTCTCTCAGCCATTACTACACTATTAGGTGTTTGTTCTCCCTGTGATTCCGGACCACAAACAAACTTGAACCAACGGCATCCCGCAATCAAATCAACCCGTCGTTTTCGCCACTAGTAGCTCGGCTCATCCCAACTTATCTACATTTACCTTGCCTGCTTGCCTTAGTCTTACCTCCCTACGAAAGTACGCCTACGCAAGCTACCAACGGCTACGGTACGGATAATACCTAGGTTGCATCTCCTCGCCTACCCTCGACTTATTTCTTCGAGATTTCAGTCAACCTTCGTTTAACGTCCGAGTGCATCCACTACGTCAGGTTATCTGTGTCTGCATGTACCTCAAACTCAGACTACCTTAACCTCGAGGGAACTGCAACGTTTACAACCCCCGCCAACGCCAAAGAAAAAAACCTCCACCACCACCACCACCACCACCACAAAACGGTCTTGTTCTGACCGGCCTGCGCCCTCTCCGCACTATCCATCAGCTTGGATATCCGACTACACCTCGACTTTCAGCCCCCATTTCTCCTTCTGCAGTAAACCGCACCGAGCTGGCAACTGTCACTTGAACACCTCCAATCCGCCTTTTCTCACTGCGCATACCTGCTTGTGTACGACGCGGCGCAATACCGTCCATACTCTGCACTCCCGCTACCCTGTGCCAGTCACACAAGTCGGGTCCACCACTTTCACTGCCACGGCCACTCGATCGGTATAGCCCGTGAGAGAGTGAGACTGACAGCCTTCGCTTGCGAGGTGACAACGCAATCTGTGTCACACACCCAGCAACCAGCGCGTACTACAATCAGCAACGTTTTGAGAAAACAACCACTCAGCTCAGTCCCGATTGATCTCCCAGACGTACAACAGCTGCCGCTCAAGATAAAGTCGAACTTCTTTTGGGCGCGGCCACCTGATACGACGCCTTGTGGTATCGAGGATCCACCAAGCTCTCCGCGACATTCAAGCATTCCTTTAAAGCCTACCCGCCATACTTCGCAGCCGATTAAGACTCCGGACGACGTGTGAGGAGACGGACGTAATTGCGATTCAATCGGACATATATCCCAGACCTTGTTTCAGCCACGAGCCAACTGTTCTTTGCCATGGAGCAAACGTTCATGACCATTCATTCCACGGACCCCAGCGCTGCCATTTTATTCGTGTCCGACTCAGTCTACGACATACTGGGTTATACCCCTCAGGAAGTGCAGGGAAAATCATGCTTTGACTTCTTCCACCCCGACGAGGTACCCTTCGCTCGCTCTATCCATAGTCGCGGCGTCTTGCTGGACAAGGCAGCCGTGCTTCACTATGCTCGCATCATGGCACGCGATGGCCAGTGGGTGAGCTGCGAATGCTGCTTCACTGTCGTTCACGATGTCTTGGTTGCCTGTACCAGTATTTATCGACGGGACGAAAAGAGCCACAGTAAGCGAGAAATCTTAGCATCACATTCAATTCATCTCATGCTAATGTCGCGACAGGACGAGCCGTCGATGCGCCTCAGATCCGTCGATTGTTCTCGAGCTCCCCTCGGGATCCTCGTTACCACATGCTGGAGCATCTCTCACCCAAGTTCAGAATGCCCCCCGTGGAACGCGAGCCCCGCGCAGCTCTCATCCTCAACAGATTCACCCGCACCTTGACCGTCATGTTCGCGACCAATGCAGTCTCCTCGATTCTCGGCGTCAGGCCCGACCAGATCAAAGACAAGAGCTTCTATGAGTGCATACAGGAGAATTGCCTGCCGGATGCCATCCGTTGTTTGGAAAGTGCAAAGGCCAATGACTCCATTGCCTACCTAAGGTTCTGGTACAGAGATCCGCGTCGGCCTGAGGACTTTGACGATGAGGAGGATAACGAAGAGCACAACAGCGGAAATTCCAGTGACTCTGAGGGCGGAGGTGTACAACTCGATGGTCGCATGGACATTGACGAGGATGACGGTCCCGCGATCAAACAAGAAGACCAAGGTCGTCCGGAGATGTCGAATCACAGCTCTGCAAACCAAACAACGACCACAAACGCCTCTGGCTCGAGCAACCAAACACACAACACTGCAGCTCCCAGCGCCCCTTCAGTCGACGGATCGGCGGCCCAGGCATCGACGCCCGCGGAACCCATGCGTAACCGTCGGCGGGAACCGCCCCAGGCTTTTGAGCTCGAAGCTGTCGTGTCATGCACCTCTGACGGTCTTGTCGTCGTCATTCGCAGAGCGCGCCCACCAATTCCGGCACCTCACCCGCCGTTGGTCGTCCCAACCTACACCAACGGTCTCTTTGCGGCACCTTGGGGTCATCATCCCATCCGGCCTCAAGTTCCCCAGGAATCGCTCTACAATTTCAGACCTCCTCTCATGCCTCAGTATATGCCTTTGCAAGACAACGTCATGGCCGCTGGGGGTCCACCTGTGGACCATCTCATGAGCTCCATCAGAGATGTTGCCGTTTTCGCATGGGCATTGGTGGGAATCAATGGCAATCTCTCGACATACACGCGAGGAATGCCACGCGGCGAGTCTATACCCGACGGGGGTCTACCTATATGGGATCCCAATGCAGCAAGTGCTTCTTTACATGGACCGGAGAACCAGGCGGTTCGTCGATGGACCCAATACGACAAGGAAAAGACCTTTGGTCCGCCCTCATCGGCTTACCGACAGTCGTACAACCAGGGCATACCATCCGGGTATAGCCATGTACCTCAGATGGGCAGCTACATCTACTCTCAGCCGCCGCCGCCCACGTGGCCCGGTCTACAGCCCGCCTACACGTCGGCGTTTGACCCGTACTCGAGGAACAATAATGATCGAGAACAGCATCATCATCATCATCATCAACCGCAGCTTCATTACGACTACCAGGCCCCTCGTCAGCAGCATCAACCGCAGCCACAAGGTTTTGGTAACGGTCAACGAGGAGCGCTGGAAAATCAGCCATGGGGTGAAATACCCCCGCCGTACAACGGCCAAGGTCAAACCAATGGTCGTTCCAATGGACATGCTGGCGGACATTCGAACGGTCAGCCCAATGGCCAGTCCAACGGGCAGACTAACGGCCAATCCAATGGACAGTCCAATGGGCATTCCAACGGCAACGGACATGTCGATGGAAACTCCAGCAATGGTCCAAACGAATCGGCCGGGCCAAATGATCCATCTCATGGCTATCGTTACCCATGGCAGTAGTTGAAACACTCGAACATGGGAGACGGTAGTATGAGGGTGACCATTTCACGAACTCAGGAGCACATTGGCGGACTCCATACAACCAGAATGTAATCAAAATTTCAAGCAACGAAAGTAGGTAGAGGCTTTATGAATCCTCGAAGAAGCCGGTAGTGGTCGGTGACGACAAGGAAACAAAAGATTGGAGTGGTTTCCCCCCCTTGGCAAAGAGGACATTGAAAAGGGTGTTGTGTGTACCAGGCATCGGCGTTCCGCGTTTTACTAGAAACGGACGGTAAAAATGAAAAGATACCCCGCGAGGAGCTCGCAAAGGAGGAGAACAAATTTTGTTTATAGACGAGTTTGGTAGTAGGGTTGCTTGCTGATGTGGAGTTTTTGGTATCTTTATTCGAACTAGGTAATTCAGGGCAAAGCTATCTAACTTACATTGGGATTCCATAACTCGTGATTATGCGTGTGTATCTAGTTGATCTACCTAGATGTCGAGGTTTTTATGTGCACGTGTTCCAAGAGCTAGCTTCAAGAGACCAGCTTCGTCACGGACAGGACGGGAATCCACATTGAAATCCGGGCCTGGGCCGCGGGAGGGTACACCACGGAGTGGGCTCAGCACGTTACCCAGACGGGCCATCCCCTGGGCCAGTTAGCGATGGCGTGGCATCAAGTGGATCGGGGATGCGGAACTCTTTTTTTCCGATTCAAGGGAGCTTGGACCACCCAATGCTTTCGCCCTGGAGGAAACCGTGGAGTCTTTGCCCAGGAGACTCGCAAGCTGCTACGTACGTCAACTAGACCAGACAGTCCCCCATCCCATCTCGGAAACTTGAAGGTTGCAAAGCGATTTGCAGTCGAACCATAACGATTCCCCACGACCACACTTCGGATATAACTTCTTCATTGGCAATTACGAAAGGACGAGAGAAGCGACAAGTAGCGTTGTTTGTTAAATAACACGAGTTCCCGTTTCAGCCATGGCATCTACGAGCAAACGAGATGACTATGCCAACCCTCCCTTGCCTGACGACGACTTGATTGACCCTGATGATGGTAAGCTTTCAAAGAGAACATACAGCATGGCTGGGCGATGGAAAGCTAACACTCCAATCTGTGATGTAGCTGATCTAGATGACTTCGACGACCCTCTCGGCAACACATCCTCACGCCAGCCACTGACAGGCAACATCGGCTCGAGCTCCTCCTCCTCCTCGCGCCCGCTCAACGAGAACGCCTGGACGTCACGCATACCGGGTGAAGACCGCGCCGCGCCGCAAAACACAATCGACGAGTCCGTGTGGGACACGCTCCGCCGCGACCTCCTTGCCGTCTGGGCCAAGATGAGGGAGGTGCTGTACCCCAAGTACCTGCTGGGCGGCACCATGTTCGACGCCGACGGCCTGCGAGGCGCGTACGCCAACATCCGCGGCGCGGGCATCTCGGGCGCGCGCGAGGAGCTGACGGGCCTGGCGAGCCGCTTCATGGACTCGGAGGCGCTGCTGTCGCAGAATAACATGACGTCTGGCCTGCGGGACTGGGATCTGTGGGGCCCGCTTATCTTCTGTCTGCTTTTGAGTCTCTTGCTCAGCTTCAATGCGAGGGCGGACCAGAAGGATGTCGTGTTTAGCGGGGTGTTTGCCATGGTTTGGATTGGGGAGGCTGTGGTGACGTTGCAGATTAAGCTGTTGGGAGGAAGCATGTGAGTTTTTCCCCCCTTTGCGCGGTCTCTGCGGCCATGAACGCACGTGTGTCAGCGAAATTCTAACAGACTGCCGTAGCTCTTTCGCGCAAAGTGTCTGCATCATAGGATACACGCTCTTCCCCTTGGTGATTGCGGCACTGCTCTCTGCGTTTGGCATCCCGACCGTTGTCCGGGTGCCTGTGTATCTCGTCCTCATCGCATGGTCTCTGGCGGCAGGCGTCAGCATCCTGGGCGGCAGTGGTGTGGTCAAGAACCGCGTGGGAATCGCTGTGTACCCGCTCTTCGTCTTCTACCTCGGCCTGGGCTGCCTCTGCTTCATCAGCTGAGCTGCGACGACGAGGTCGCGAGTCGTAGCGGGAGAACGAGGTGTCTGAGTAGGTTGAGAGATGTACTGTATACGTGGCCTTGGCTGAGGACCTAAGGCGCATACTGTATTCTAGATATCCATGTTGTGCTACTCATCCTCGGGATGATGGCAGGCCGATGAATGAGAAATGGGCGTTTTGATTTTCTGCTGTTAGTTTGGGCTACTTGAGGACGAGAGTGTCCTGTTTCGCGATGACCCTGTGTGCGCCGCCGTACCCGACTTGCCTTTTGCCAAATGTATCTGGGAGGGGAAGCAGTTTCCCAACGGAACATGTCGTGTAGTGGGAATGGTTATAAATTGGTCGTTTCGACTACTACCTATCTAGTTGTAAGACAACCCAGGTCATGAACCAAGGCAAGGACGAACGAATTCTAGCTGCAAGCGGCGTCGGTAGTTGCCGCTAGAATGTCACCTGCGTTGCCCTTTTTGGACAGCCACACCACGGCAGGGCCATTCAGCTGACACCTCAGACGAGCGGCCCTGAAGGACATCGGAGGCGGGGAACCCCACCGTAGGAACGGTACGGTACAGTGTACCTTACATCCCGTCACAAGAGAACCTGACTTTTTTTGAGTCTAAAATACCCCTCACTTCCAGTCACGTTCTATCCAATTCAAGGCCAAATCCTCGTCGAAATATTGAATAGCGTCCCTTGGAACATTGCGGAAGGGTGGTGGTATAAATGAGGCTAAAAAACGAATGAATAAAGCAGAAAGCAACACAGGACAAAGATTCAGAGGTAGCGTTTCTCTCGGGTTACGGAGACCCAAGGTAGGAAGTTCTAGGCCATCTCAAAGGCAAAGGGCGCTAATGCATGCCGCCATGGGGCCCAATGGAATTCAACTTTGCCCGTGGACGAGCTCAAGGTGAGGTGAGGTGCCTGGACAGGCTTTTTTACTCTCGTCTGGCCCCCCGGGCAGCCGTGACCCCGTCGTCTTATCCGAACCCGGAGCGCACCGAATTGATTGGATCGATTAACCCAGGCGGGAGTCGGTCCCGTCCAATTATTTCCCATCTCAGCGAGCAACGCCAAATCTCTCTGCGAATGACGAGCCTGCTGTCACCGCATCCCGCTCTTTGTATCGCGCCTACCTTGACTTAGTGAGTGTGTACTGCCCGTACTACGGAGTATACCTACTGTACCGCACTGCAGCAACATCGTAGCACCGCCACTACCTGGACAGTGGACTACCTTCCTTGCTAGACATTTTTCAACCACAACCTTAACCCCCAAACGCCAATCGCGCGACACCACCGCCCCCAGAACCCAGAAACGCGGACCTCGGTGTTCTTACCCTGTCGACAACCAGGTTTACTATTGCTCTCGTCGTGGAGAACGACTCTTGGTCTATTGCACAGCAACTGCGACTTTTTTTTATCCTTCTTGCCTTTTTTTTTTTGGCTTCCCATCTGCGCGGCAAAACCCATTTGCCAGCAATTTCTCACGCTACTGAACTACACCGATTTTGCTCCATCGCTAGCAAAAGTCGGGCACAGAGAAACCTCCGCACCACCACCCGACGACGAACGACGTACACGACGCAGAAACCGCTCCAGCACAGGAACGCAACCAAAAAACCACCATGGCCGACGATCCCCAGCCGGGCAGTCCCAAGTCGGACCCGATCGACGCAAAGGAGGACGCCGAGACCGCCGCTGCCCGCAAAGAGCTGAAGCACACGGCCATCTCAGAGAAGTCCTCCGCCGCGGAAGGAGCCACTGCCGACACGACGCCTTCGGGATCGCAGAACGAGGACCACAAGGACCACGTCTCGTCGCCCAAGAAGAAGCGGGCGCATGACCAGCTGGATGAGGACAAGGACGCCGACGAGGCCGACGTTAAGAGTGTCGCCTCGAGCGACTCGGCTAAGGACAGGGCTTTGCGGCTGGAGCCGGAGAAGAAGAGACATAGGGACGAGGTTGCCGGCTCTGGTGACGCTGCGGCCGATTCCACTGTAGGCTTCGATCTTGACGCATGTGGTTTTGCCGTGCATACTGACGCTGTTCCCTTCTATAGGCGCCACCGACTACCGATACCAAGACGACAGAGAAAGCCGCAACAGAAGCTACATCACAGGATTCTACAAAGGACGAGAAGAAGGGAACGTCGAGCTCTGCGTTTGCCAGCTCTGGCTTCGCTAAATTGGCGGCATCGAGTGCGTCCCCTTTCGGCTCGCTAGGAAGTGCGACCAAGGGAAGTGTCTTTGGCGGAGCGAAGGCTGGCGCGTCACCTTTTGGCCGTCTATCTCCATCCAAGCCTGATGCCGCCCCGGCGCCTACACCTACCCTGAGCTTCGGCGGTGCCGGCTCGGCCTCGTCGCCTTTCGCCAGCGTTAAGCCCGCCGGCGCAAATGGCGGGTTTGGCTCAGTGTTTGGCAGTGCTTTTGGCGGCGGTCTAGGCGGCAAACCACTTTCGAGCTTTGCCAAGACGGGCGAGTCTTCTTTTAAGACGGAGAAAGCTGCTAAGCCGTTCGGAGCTCCTGACAGCGACGCGGAAGACGACAACGAAGACGAGACTGAAGGCGATGCCGATGGAGCCTCAGAGTCTGGCGACAAGGACGAAAAGGAAGAGTCTGACAAGGAAGAGACCAAGGCTGGGGACGATAAGAAACGTACCAAGCTGCAGAAGAGTAAGCAGGCGTTTCCGATTCCGGGACGCACGAAGTCATACTGACCTGTTGTAGTTACTGTCGACGATGGCGAGGCCGGAGAAGCTACCATAGTCCAGGTCAGAGCCAAGATATTCTACTTGGAAAAGGAGGTTGGCTGGAAGGAACGCGGATCTGGTATGCTTAAGATCAACGTTCCCGAGGCTTGTGTCCAGTTCGACGAAGGTGGCTTGCCGATACCTGGCTCCTTTGATGCATCGGCTCTGGAAGACTTGGAAGATCCCGAGGCTGGCGAGAGCAGAGGCAGCAAGGTGCCTCGTCTCATCATGAGGCAGGATCAGACTCACAGGATACTACTGAACACGGTCATCCTGCCGGCAATGCAGTTCCAGGAAAAGGCGACGTTGAAGAGCGTCGGCGTTATGTTCACCGCCTTTGAAGGCGCGGAGGCTAAGCCAGTGAGCGTTCATGTGAGAGTACGTGTTCCCCAACACCACCAAACTGTGAAGCGATTTGATTTACTAACTCATCACGTCCAGCTGAGCGCTGCTAGTGCAAAGTCATTCCTGAACGAGGTTGGAATGGTGCAGCGAGAGCTCTTGAACAACTGAGTGATCCATACCGGTATTTCTCAAGTGGTTTTGAGATAGCCGACGGCGTTAATGGTCGCTCAAATATACCTGTTCAACGAACAAGGGGCGAGTACGCATCACTATAAAGGGAGAGCCGGCGTGAGCATCTCCGGAGACCGCCTGGAGGCCGTAGGCTACCTTAGAGAGCGGGCAAGAAGAAGGGCATGCACACAATTGGTGGGACGGCAGAGATTTGTTTAGGAGTCCAGTTTGAACTAGGCGGATATCTCAGGCCCCTATCCTGTCATGATACCAGGAAACCAGGTATCCTTCGATACATTAGATATCACTCAGTACATTGTAACATGGACACAATTCGACTGAAGATTGACTATTCATTCGACTTGTCGGTAATTGGATCATCCCTATGTAGGAGCTTTTGAACGACTGAAGTTTGAGTGTCGAGAAGGTAATATTGTAGGTGGCGCACGTGACCTGGTGTGGATTATGTGACGCAGACGACTTCTTTGATCTAAGAGGCAGTGACGTCGCGCGTCCAAACGCTGTGCACGTCACGCTTCACCATCTCTATGTCCAAGTGCTTTTTCTCATAGGGGTTCCGAGCCAGTCACTTTATGTTGTTGACTTCTAAAATCACCCATTCTTCGCCCTCGCATTCGAGAGAGATGGCGGCCTGCTAAGGGTCACTGGTTCAAGCGACCATGTCAAGCGCTGCTCCAGGCGAGCCCCAGGCGACAATACGAAAGCCCCGGGGTAAGAGGAAGCGACAAGGAGATGAGAATGACACCTCTACGCAGGAGAGTCAGAACGGTGACGGTTCCATAGAGGACGGCCCATCTAATACCGACGATGCAGCGTCCACTGACACCCAGAAAACGATCAAGTCTAGGAAACGGGCTGCGCCGAAAAAGGCCGGGTCGAAACAGAATGGCACGGAAAGCGTAGCCCCCGCCGAGGAGTGCAAGATTGAGTGGCCTCAGCGATTCAAAGACTTGGAGAAGACGCATCGCGCGCTCAATCTCGTCTTTACGTTTTGTTGTACTCGCAAACACCTCGCCACCACGTTTGAGACGATCAAGTCCTCGGTGGAATCGCATACAAAGACGTCCTTGACAATCGAAGATATAGCTTCCATCGCCGCCATACGCCCCGAGGGCGTCAACTTTGCCTACGTCGACGAGATTATGCTGCAGACCGAGGTCAGGGGCGCCGAGCGCGACGTGGTGTTCAAGACAGGGCGGGATTTCCTCTCCCAGGCTCCTGCTCCGGACGCCTCTGTCGGAGGTATCTCGGGTCTCGAGAAGCTGGATCACCACCCCGATGAGGCTGTCGAGGGGGGCAAGGAAGTGCTGTACTTTGAGTTTGTGGACGGCGATCTGAAACGACAGGTCAAGGACAGGAAGACGGGCGAGATTATCAAGCCGAACAGGAAGCTGAGGGAGGAGACTCTCAAGATGCCCGTCTACAGCCAGAAGCAGATGACGAATTTGATCGAGAGGCGGAATCAAAGGTTCAACGACGCCATTATCCATTTTCTCAACCAATGCGTTGCTGATGGGCTTGATCCCGAGCTGAGTCTGGCGACGGCAACGGAGGCTCATGTTCCTGTGCCGACAATCATAGAGGAGGAGGGCCCAAAGGATCTCGGAGCTTTGCCCGAGTCTATCCCAACAGAACGGAAAAGTGTCCCGGAAATTGTGCAGGAGCTGAAAGACTGCTCTTGGTATAGTGGTCAGATTGTGCCCGACGGACACCGCGTCTTCGAGCCGCAAGAACCCGTCTACGGCGACCTCAACTTCCTCCTCAGCCAGGATCTCGTGAATGCGCTGTACAACGCAAAGGGCATCACGCAATTCTTTGCGCACCAGACCGAGGCCATTAATGGCCTGCTCGAAGGGCAGCACGTCGTCGTGGCCACGTCGACGAGCTCCGGCAAGTCTCTGATTTACCAGCTGCCCGTGATCCACGCCCTGGAAGAGAACCCGCACACGCGCGCCATGTACATTTTCCCGACGAAAGCCTTGGCGCAGGATCAGAAACGGAGTTTGAGGGAGCTCATGAGCTATATGCCGGGCATGGAGGAAGTGCTCGTAGAGACGTTTGATGGAGATACGCCAATGAAGGAGCGCAACGTGATCCGGGAAGAGGCGAGAATCATCTTTACGAACCCGGACATGTTGCACATCACCATTTTACCGCAGGAGGAGAGGTGGAGGACGTTCCTGAAGAACCTAAAGTACGTCGTCATCGATGAGCTGCACTACTACAATGGACAGATGGGTTCCCACGTGGCGTTCATCATGAGGAGGCTACGAAGAATATGCGCTGCCGTTGGGAACCGCCACATCAAGTTCATCTCGTGTTCTGCGACGGTAGCCAACCCTAGGCAGCACTTTAAGACGATATTTGGCATAGAAAATGTGCGGCTGGTTGACTTTGACGGCTCGCCGTCCGGTATGTTTTCTGCCTGGCCCCTTTTCCATATTTCCATGGACTAACTTGAGACAGGCCGCAAAGAGTTTCTCTGCTGGAACACGCCGTACAAGGACCCCGGAGACCCGGCAAGCGGTCGAGGTGACGCCTTGTTCGAATGTGCTCGCCTCTTCTGCCAGCTGATGCTCAGGGGCGTCCGCATCATTGCCTTTACCAGAGTCAGAGAGCAGTGCGAGAAGCTGGTCACCGCAGTGCAGCAGGAACTGGAATCTCTCGGGCGGCCAGAGTGCGTCAACAGAGTCATGGGTTATAGAGGCGGCTACACGGCGCAAGACCGACGGCGAATAGAATCAGAGATGTTTGAGGGCAAACTCCTCGGCATCGTCGCGACCACTGCCTTGGAGCTTGGTATCGACATTGGCACATTAGATTGCGTGCTGACCTGGGGGTTTCCCTATACCATTGCCAACTTGCGCCAACAGAGCGGCCGCGCCGGACGAAGGAACAAGGACTCGCTGTCGGTGTTGGTGGGCGACTGTTTCCCGACTGACCAACATTACATGCAGAACCCGGACGAAATCTTTTCCAAGCCGAATTGTGAGCTGCAGGTCGATCTGGAGAATATGCTGGTGCGGGAAGGGCACATCCAGTGTGCCGCGTATGAAATGCCCATTAGGCCGGTTGAGGATGCTCAGTACTTTGGCAAGGATTTGCCCATCATTTGTGAGGAGAGGCTAGTGAAGGATCCTTTGGGGTTTTATCACTGCCACGATCGGTTCCGCCCTATCCCTTCGAGATTCGTCGCCATCCGTGATACCGAAGATGATCACTTTGCCATTATCGATATCACGCACGGCAGGAATGAAGTCTTGGAGGAGCTTGAAGCATCAAGGGCAACTTTTACGATCTACGACGGCGCCATTTTCCTTCATCAAGGAAACAAGTACCTTGTCAGAGACTTTCAGCCCGAAATGATGATGGCGAGAGTGGAGCGTGTCAAGGTCGAATGGACCACGACGCAGCGAGACTTCACCGACATTGATCCGATCGAGACGGAAGCCATCCGCAAGATCTCCGGGTCCATGTCCAGGGCCTTTTACGGCACAATCAAGATCCAGCAGAACGTGTACGGGTTCTTCAAGGTGGACAAGAAGAAGCGCGTGCTCGACGCCGTGCACGTCGATAACCCCCCGGTCATTCGCTACGGCAAGGGGATGTGGCTCGACATACCGAAAAAAGCGCTACAGATCCTCGTCGACCGGCGCTTGAACATCGCCGCGTCGATCCACGCGGCCGAGCACGCCATCCTCAGCCTGATGCCCAACTTTGTCATCAGCCTACCGGGCGACGTCCGCACAGAGTGCAAAATCGCGCTCAAAGAATTCGCCAAGAAGGATTCCCAGAGGAAGAGACCTGGCCGACTGACGTTTTACGACGCCAAGGGCGGCGCCAGCGGGTCGGGCATCAGCACAAAGGCGTTTGAGCACGTCGACCACCTGCTGCAGCAGGCTGTGAAGCGGGTCGAGGACTGTTACTGCGAGCACGGGTGCCGGGAGTGCGTTGCGTCGGACCAGTGTAAGCAGGCGAACGAGGTGATGAGCAAGGCGGGGAGTCAGGTGATCTTGAAGACGTTGTTGAATTTGGAGATTGATGTTGATGCGTTGCCGATGGGGCCGGAGGAGTATTGTCCTGCGGGGATTGAGACTGTTGTTGTGGCGCAGACAGTGCCGGGTAAGGATGGGGAGAGGGTAAGGGTTGTTGAGGTGAAGGAGGAGGAGTTTGATGAGGGGGATACGGTTTTGTTGGAGGAGGTTGAGGTTTGGGATGGGCGGGAGAAGGAGGAGGTACGGGAAGATGAAGCGGTGTGAGGCTGTGGTTGTAGGCGTTCGTACTGGAATTACGATATAGTCTAACCATACCATTGAAGGAACTCGAACACTGAAGGAGCTCGAACAGAGTCGAAGCTGTTGTCAACTCATCACACTGTCGTACCTGTCTACCTATGCTTTCTCGCTTAAAGACACGTCCTCGTCAACTCACCTCGTTCTATCGTTTTCAGTGTTTAAGTAGCTAAATAGTTGAAGATGAAGACTCAGGGGCAGTTTGCTCATGACTGAAGCTAGAGATGGCTGACTGTCCTTTTCCACTATCCTCGTTTTTCACGTTCCAATCTTGTGGTAATATATACCCCTGTTTCTTCACGTCGAGGTATTTCCCAAGGAATTTGGCCGGCTGAACTACAGAATGCCCCATCCTAGCTGACAAGAGGGTAGGTGTTGAGAAATAGTACATAAAGTCCCGGAATTGACTTCTTTCGTAGTAGGTAGTTTAGTCCCTGTTCTGAAAGAATCGACGGTATGAAAGGAAGCCAGGCCATTGTTATTCGAGAGTCCACTCGAAACTAACGACCTGCTGAAGCCAGGCGAACAGGCAGGAGCTACGTACCTTAGCTGGACCTCCCTACCTAGTACATTCTTCTCCTGATCAATCGAGCTTCATCTGGAGCATTGTTGTCACTAGGTGCGTAGGCATCTGAGAACTTTAGCGTCACGACTGTTTTCTCTGTTGTTGTTGTTGTTGTACATCTAAGTCTGTTTTAATAAATGCTATGATCTAGACTGATCCCGAGTATTTACCTCAGTAGACATCTCGATTGGGAAAAAAAGTGGGAAAGAAACAGCAAAAAGAATAGAATTGAACGGACCTACCCATCGAGTATTCGAACGATCGGAACCTTGATGTAAACCAGAGAATGATCTAGTCAAGGAATCAAGACCCTCTACCCCTCGGCCGCCAGGCCCATTCGAGCTATGGAGGGACATGAAGCTGAATATAAGGTGAGGGAGGACAGGCAGGCAGCATCAGGTGAGTGAGGGTATACTCAAGTGATGTGAATACACTCCTCACCACATCGCTCCTTCCCACGGATGATGCCTTCGTTCCTTCCCTCTTGCCCTCAACTGCCTACCGACCGGCTCTTGACCGCCCACAAACCACCCGTTACTGCTTCCTCCTTTCTCATTCCTATAAATAACCCCCTTCTCATCGCCTTCTACCTCGTCCATCTTTTTCCCTTCACGCTTCCACTCACGACATCAGACCGAAAGCTTTCCTCGATCCGTTCGGCATCCAATACCTCCATCCCATACCAGCACCCTCATCCATCGACGGCCGCACCCCGACAGCAACCAGTACGTCACTCTCTTTGTGCCCTATCAACTTGAATTTTCACTAACATTCACGATAGAAATGGCTCAGAACGATGCTCAAAGGCTTGCTCCCCACGACCAGGTCCTGGCGTCATGCTTGGCCCGGCTCGACCTCGAGAATGACCAGGCTCGAAGCGTCTCTGCCGCTCGTGCGGCTGTCACAGCTGCTGTTGGTGGCAAGAGTGGTGGCAGCACGAGCAGCAGCAGCAGTCTGAGCCGTCTCGGTCGTGGCGGAAGCAAGACTACAGGAAGTCAAGGTGGCACCATGGTTAGAAGAGCATCAGCTGCAGGCTCCCTCGACGGCACTCTCAAAGCTGGACCTTCCAGCACTGCCGGCGTCGAGCAGCTGGTTTGCATCGACACAAAACCTCACAACGCCAGCATAACGCCTACTACAAGCCATGGCAGAGGCTTTGTGCCCATGCGTATGGTTGTTGAACAACACGGCCAGGTCACTCAAGCACCTCACGAACAAGCGATCTCACGGTTTGCAAAGGAGTTCTACAACCTGCCGTCCAACTACGCTGGCGACGCTTTGAACCTTCGCAATCAAAGTGCGCCATGCAAGGATGAGGAGAACACAGCACTATTCATCTCCGGACTTCCAGCCAATTGCACTCATACAATGCTGCTGGGGGCCGTTGCTCGGTGTGCGCCAGTGGGGAAAGTCTATGCAGCCGTCATCAACGCTGCCAAACCAGCCGAAGGGCAGCTTTGTGCTGCAGCAAAAATGGTATTCTTTAACCGGGCTGGCGCTGAGAATTGCTTCAAGGCCATCAAGCAGGGAAGGCTCATTGTCGGAGGGCGCCGTCTCAGAGTTGTCTGGAACAGAACCAAGTCAGCTACACAGCCAGACACCAGCAACTCAAGGGTTGTTCTAATCCGGGGCCCGTCTGGGCTGGTCAGACGCAATGAGCTCGAACACTGGTTCTCAAAGTACTTTGAGTACCAGACAGAGAGCGTCTTGGTTCGCAAGCAGACTGGACCTCAGGTTACAGTGCTAGAATGGCGGTTTGGAAGCTTCCGAGCACAAGCGGAGGCCGCCACTTTGCTCCTCAGTCAGGAGGTATTTGGCAACACGAAGTTGGAATGGCGCTGGGGAGTGGACCCTTGCGCCTAGAGATCTTCCAAACAGTTGGAAGTAGAAGCGGCGGATCGGTTGTTACGGCACGGGAAGTCAGAACGCCAGAAGGTTAACGTTGGTGAGGCTGGCTGAGAGGAAGTGGACATTGTTTTGGGTGTTTTGGGCGTTTTGAGAATTCGTTTTTAGAAGAAAATACAACCAAAGACCCGATTACGGTCGACCAAAAGGGGATGTGCACCAGGATATGCAATGGAAGTCATAGTGAATGCAGGCTGATCAAAGAAGCTTTTGCCAAGGGGACAAGCTGGGATGGAACGGTTCGCTCATGGGGAGTGGAGGTGGAGATGCGATGTGCGACAGTGTCTCAGGCTGTGTAGAAGCTCGTGGCATCTTGCTTGGCTTTGTCGATGGGAGACCCAGTTGTTCGTCTTGGGGAGATCCTAGTGTGAGTCTTTCCTCTTGGCTGGTCTTGGCTCATATTGGCTTCATCTTGGTTTGACCTGGTTCGATATCTGGTTTTGCTTACTACAGTAGGCATCG
>JFFI01001268.1:0-28780 GCA_001563125.1 Colletotrichum salicis | reverse complement strand
TTTTTTTTTTTTTTTTGTTCCTTCCTCCCCTGGCCTGGCCTGGCTGGCCCCCCTTGGCACTTTCTTTCTCCTTCTCTGCCACTGCCACTGCCTTCCTGGCGCGCGCATTCTGTGTGGCTCCTACCAATTTGGTCTCCAGCCTTGCGCCGACTTCAGTCCATTCGCGACGGCGAGGCTGAGAAAGGGTCTTGGTCTCCAAACGCCTCCAAGCCATCGTCACCAAACAAACTCATCCATTGAGTCTTTGTGCTCTTGTCGTTCCTTTTCTATTGAGGCCCTCAAGGCGCAAAGCCGCGCCTAATGTCCCCGACAACACCAACGGACTTTGGCTCCTTTCCCCCGCCCCTAACCCGCTCCTCCACCCTCCCGACGGCCCTCAGCACCGGCACCACAAACAGCAGCACCAACAACAGCACCACAAACTTCCACCAGCAGCGCCAGGACCGATCCCGCCTCGCTCCCGAGGATGCCTTCCTAGCCACCTCCCCGCCGCGCCGACCGGTGCCCTCTTTCCCCGACGTCTCCTCCCTCGGCGCAGACCACCGCGCCGCCCGCGCACGCCTCCGTCATAATGCCGCCGCCGCTGTCGGCGCCGCCGGCAGCCACCGCTCACGCTCACGCCGGAGTCGCAAGCGGACGTGGAAGAAGCTCATGTGGGTGAAGCAGAGCTACCCGGACAACTACACGGATCAAAATACCTTTCTCGAGAGCCTCCAGCGTAACCCGCGTCTGCAGCCCTACGACTTTTGGCCCCTCGTTGCCGATTCGACGGTGATTGTCCAGCATGTCTGCTCTGTCATTCTGTTCATCGTCTGCTTTGTCCTCATATCCCAGGAGCGCGTGTCTCCTGTATCCATTGTGTCGTTTAGCAGCATGGCTACGTTCTTGGGGTGGCTGCTATGGGAGCGGTGGGAGGCCGACGAGGAGCGGAAGGAGCTAGGTCTGGCGGGCGGGAGCAGCAGCAGCAGCAGCGCGACGGCCGCGGGGCGGAGGTTGGAGCCGAGTCGGAGGACGGGGAGCATGAGGCAGCGGAGCCCGCCTATGCATGATGATGGTGCCGCGGCAGCTTCGTCTACGGCCACGACAGCCACGAGCTCCGCGACGAATCTGTCCAGCACCGCGGGCGCCGAGCGGCCTCGTCTGGCGCGGCACTCGCACTCCGCCTCCGCGAGCTCCCTCATCTCTTCAACGTCAGCAACCTCGCAGTCCGTCTACCGCCGCCACAGCCAAGAAGTCAACAGCACCCTCCCCCTCCCGCGCCGCTCCTCCTTCCCCCTACCAGGCGACGACAACAGCCGCCTCAACCAACGCCTCAGCACCGTCAAGAGCGCCATCCTCATCTACTCCACCCTCCTCGGCCTCTCCCCCATCCTCAAGTCCCTCACAAAGTCGACGTCCAGCGACAGCATCTGGGCCATGTCCTTCTGGCTCCTGACCATCAACATCTTCTTCTTTGACTACTCGGGCGGCGTCCGCGTCACCATACCCGCCTCGCTTTCGACCAACGCGGCACTCATGGCCTCGACGGTGCTCGCTTCGCGGCTGCCGTCTACGGGCCAGGTCTTTAGTCTCACGCTGTTTAGTATTGAGGTTTTTGGGCTGTTCCCCGTGTTTCGGCGGTATGCGAGGCATCGGAGCTGGGGGTATCACTATGCCATGACGGTGCTTCTCGTTTTGGGGGCGGGTGCTGGTGTCGGGGTGATTGTGGGTGATAATGGTGGTTGTGCTGCTGGCGTTGGTATGTCCTGCTGGCCTTGGAAGGGGGCCGTGGCGGGCATGGTTGTCAGCGTGCTCATCTCTGCGATTGCGATGGGCGGGTGTAGTTGGTGGCTGATTGGGTTGCAAAAGTATAAGAATGAGATTTATGGGCCGTGGGATCCGGCGAGGCCTATTATTATGAGTCGACGGCTCTGGGATGATGGGTAAAGAAAGGCATTATGAGTTGGTGCAGAATAGGAAAATGAAAGTCAAATGTGACGAGAGATGTCTACAAGTGAGGCAAGATATGCGGAGTGGTGACTTTTGTTATTCATGTTGGCCTGGCTGTGTGTACTGGATCTATGGTCTCGCGAGAGAATGCAGCTTTTAGAGCCCCTCGTCATCTGACTCCTTTTCTGGGGAGGCTCCGTGGTCCATCCGGCGCCGCATCTTCTCCCACCTCCTCGGTCCTTTGCCTTTCACCCGAAGTCGCGGAGAGATTCATCCAGCATGAATGAGCATAAGAAACCGAAACCCCAGAAGATCCAATGCGCCGTCGTAGTATCGGAGAAAAATCCCTCGTCGTCCCCGCCACGCCGAGGACCATCAGGCTTCCCGCCCTCCTCATTATTGACTATCGTCTCTGGAGACGGAGACGTCCTCTCGAGTTCCCTCCATTTCTTACATTCACGTGTTAGATGGCTCCTGGAGAACGTTCACGGCATCGCGTTGCGATTGAAGCCGCCGATCCTCTCGGAACCGAGAAAGAACCTCTCGACACCAAGGGAGAAGCTCGCCGCGGAACCGGGGAGGCTTCTCCATGAGTTTGCTGTACGCCCCTACTCTGTCGTTCAAATCGTCCGCGAGAACTGACAAGGCATCGACTTGCGAGTTGAGGTTTTTGAGCTGTCGGAGCGAGCTCTCGATTTGTGCGAGGTCCTCGGGGGTTCGGGATGATGATGATACTCTGCGATTCCGCAATGTGGGTTGAAAGGCTGAGATGAAGGTTGGCGTTGTGAGTGTCAATGGTGTTTTCGTTGTTGTTGTTGTTGTTGTTGCTGGTGCTGGTGCTGGTGGTGTATTTGGCCATGAATGTTGGCGGAAGAGCGAGTAGAGTGGTTTTGGTCGGGGTGTGCGTGGGGGACCGTCGCGGAGGCTGTAGCGGATGTAGTCGTCCATGTCGGGGTGGACTACTTTACCGCGGAGGGGTGATGTGTTTGAGAAGAGGCGGGTTTGTGGGAAGGCTGTGGCTGTGAGAGATGTTGTGATTGTGAGAGATGTTGTGGTTGTGAGGGATGTTGGTCTTGGGATTGCTCGGGGAAGGTGTCTCTGGAGAGAGCGGAAGAGTCTTGGGAGAGTCATTGTTGCGGCGTTGTGAGATGTTTGGATCTTGTTTTATTCGAGTTGTGTTTTTCAAGTTGTTGAGGATGATGGTATCAGATGTTCATATGCGAGGAAACGTTTGTGTCTATAAGGGCAGGAGAGTACATTACGGAGATACCATGTGCCTAAGGCTATTGAAATGGGTGTCACAGTTTTGGGCTATACCTTGATATCACGAGACTCATCTCCTTACTTTAACTCAACTCCGAGGCCATACATATGTCACCTGGCTTGAGCATTGAGATTCTGACTCACACCAAACCCCAAATTTGGGTTCCTTCAAAACCAAAGTACTCAGAGATTTTGTATCACGCGCTGTACGGTATACATTCTTGCTCTGCTCCAGGGACGTGATAATTACAGATCGGTGGCTGGGTGTGGATGTGTGAGGTCCCATCGCTCTCGTTAAAAGAATACGTGATATTGTTTGAGGTCTTGGTTCTATCTGTAGATTGAAACGCGATCAAGTCGAGGACGTGTCCAACCCAACCAAAAAAATATGGGCATTATGGAAATGGATGGAAGGGGGGCGGAAGCGGCAGTCAACGACCTATCTCCGAACTGTGTTGGTTTAACGGTAATAAGGGGAACCTCTGAAATGAACCTGTATTGTAGTGTAGGTCGAGTGAGCCATACCAACGCATATTGACCATAGGCTGCATCAACCCTTTCGAGAATCACCTTGTTCAACATTAATGCCACTCATAGCAACACGGCTTTCCAGCCAGCCCCCCGACGAGTGGAAGAATGGCCTTAACCGCACTCAAGGCCCAGCCGAGAACCACAAGGACTGTAGAACTACATAATTGCCGCCTCATCAACGTCACCAAAACACTCACAGTACCTGGTTCATCAGCACGAGACAGCCTTGGGTTCTCATTTAGCGACAACCAAAGCAGATTCGGCAGCCCTCACCAAGACAACCCATTCCGAGGATTTCATACGAGGTTCGAGAAAGACCAAGATGGGCTACAAGTACGAGTCGCCCAGAAGGACTACCGGACAACAAGCAACATTTCCGGCCTCCTTCAAGTTGTATCTAGCATCCCTTGGGAATTTTAGAAGTCTGTTCACGCAAGTTGTGCAAGCCCTTGACAACCCGAGAGAATATGCAATCAACCGATGGACAGATCGCAAGGAGGAGTTTGATGGGCTGCCGCAAGACCAAGACGAGATTTTAAGACGCCTTCGGGCTGTGGAAAGGCGCCAGGAACTAACTTCATATGAATACACCGTATTGTGTTATGAGTGGATTTGTGCTCGCGACTGCCCTTTTGATTCTTGCGGCTGTTGCTGCTAGCGGGATCAGAGACTAGGGGAATAGCAAAAGAGAGCCAGCGAAAAAAAAGATGGAAAAGCTCACTACTAGGTATTGAGGTTTGCCTGATATGAATATATTCGCGGATGTTCGAGATACCTGAGAAGCCTGCGAGACCGGAAAGCCTGCCAAGAGAAGCAAAGGAGAGAGAAGCACGGGTCAAACATGCACCCACGCCGGTGGTTAGAGTGTCATAATAACAGTCACAACGTCATTCAAACATGATAAATATCCACACAGAGTGTCTTACAACAGGTAGAAGAACATGTGGCCGCGTGTTTGGTTCCAACCCTTCTATAGTCCGCCGTGTTCAGTTTGGTCGGCTGCCTGTAGCCTGTTGATAACGGCGGATTGCATTGGGGCCGATGCTACGATTTTCCTTACGTCGGCGTCGAGGATGTTGGCCGAGTTTACACTATTCATCCCTCCTAAGCTTTTTAATCAAATTTTTTACAATGCTCCATTGTAAACGCGGCAAGGAGTAAGGAGGGCCGATCTCGTCTTCCTTCGTTTTGCGTCGGCTCTGTCCAATTCACAACGGGTTAATTCCTGTAGAGTGCTATAAAAGTTATCTTCCTAGTCATGTCAAAAGGTACCGAACACTAGACGGGAGGAATCATTTTTGCCCTCCTCAAGTCTTTACACTCCAGCACTTAATCACGAGGAAGCTTCTTTCCATTCGGTATGGCCTCTACACTTGCGGAACGTCCGCTACGGGCCTGCGAGCTGTCGTATAATCTCACAACCAGTCCTCAACCTGTTCCCAGCGAAGCCACGATTCTGTCTTCAGACCAGAGCATATGTACAGATCACATGATCGTTGCGTCCTGGAGGCATGGCGTCGGATGGTCCAAGCCTGAGTTGAAGCCCTATGACCCTCTCAGCCTGCTGCCAACCGCGCGTCCTGCCTTCACTACGCTACCGAGTGATTCGAGGGCCTGAAGGCTTACAGAGGCAACGATGGCATGCTCAGAGTGTTTCGTATCGAGCATAACGTTGCTCGTCTAAGAACCTCGGCCGCCCGGGTTTCTCTCCCTACATTCGAACCCAAAGAGGTCAAGAAACTTGTTTTCGACCTGTTATCAGTGGAGATGCTACCCGCTGGCTCCCTCGAGAACAGGCTGGCGGTTTTCTTTACGTTCGTCCCACGATCATTGGTACTTCGCCTCAGCTGGGAGTTCAAGCGCCAATGGAAGCAATGCTGTTCATCGTTCTGGCCTACATGCCTCGCCTCGATATACCACCGGGGGGTAATGCGACTTTATTCGTCCCCGAAAGACGCCGTACGGGCCTGGGTCGGTGGCTTTGGATACGCAAAGATCGGAGCCAACTATGGGCCTTCGGTCTTGGTTTTCCAGGAAGCTAGCGCACGAGGGTATCATCAAGTCTTGTGGCTCTACGGAGAAGATGGTGAATGCACCGAAGCTGGCCGGTGCAACTTCTTCGTTGTGTGGGTACGCAAGGATGGCGAGACGGAGCTTGTTATTGCGCCCCTGGATGACAAGACGATCCTCGACGGGATTACGAGACGAAGTTGCCTTGAGCTTGCGAGGGAAAGGCTTGGTGAGGAGATTGAGGTCACAGAGCGCAAGTTCACAGTCGCTGAAATCATGGAGGCTGTAGCTGAAGATCGTCTCTTGGAGTCGTTTGCTGCAGGTACTGCTGTGAGTATCCCCCAATTACCGTGATATTCGACCCAACGAACTGACGAGATTAGTACTTCGTTTCAGCAGTTTCCCAAATTCACTATTGAGGGCATGATATCGATGTGCCAATGGGTAATGACGGGAAGGGAGCGAAGATCACGACCACTATCAAAAGATGGCTCACCGAGATCATGTTCGGCGATACCGAGCACCCGTGGGCCACGGTTGTCTCTACCTCTTGAAAGAGAAAAGTTAGAGAGTCACAAGGGGGCAATTTACACTAGAATATCTAGCTAGGTACAATAGACAACACATGAGATAGACTTGACGAAATGATTGCTGGCTGGCATCAGTTCCATCATCTTTGTTTGTCAAGTTACGTCGAGGGCCTTGGAGGCAACGGAAGTTGGCACTGTGCTAGCCAGAATCAAGGGTCGACGCTCCTGAACTACTCGGCTATGGACCGACAGAAGCCATCGGTACTCTCTTCTTATAGAAGGACCTGTTTCCATGGCCTATTCTGGTTGCGGCGGAGGCAAGAAGCCTTCTTTTGAAGCCATTTGAATGCCCCGTAGCCATATCCGGGCGATTTTATTTTTTCATATCCTGTATCATTAGGGTGCGTCCCATCCGCCACCAAATCTTCCAGGACAGGCCCGTCGTTTCCTTGCAAGTCCACGAAAACAATTTTCCTACCTCCTAGAGTCAAAGTGCGGGCTAGTCTTTCCGCCTCCCTATTGAAATCCTCAACCCGCTGCTGCACGGCCTCGTTCCGGTTGACCAGTAGGCTTGAGAATAATGGTTGAACCAGGCGAGGCAATCCAGAGGGCTTCCAAGAGGTGACCAAGGCGGTCCCGTGCTTCTACCAATTTATAATCTTGTAAACAATCGTTGGAGCCGGCGTTCACGGTGAAAACATGCGGCAAGTACTTCGCTGCCGCTGCCCTCGCCCTGGCCTCGATTTGGTCGATCTTATACCCCCGCCAGCCTTCATGTTCGTCGTTTTGATGGGTGCCCGATTTACGAGACCCAACCATGTAAAAATTGAAGCCGCAGTCGTGGAGCAACTCGAAGAGTTTCTTCCGATACCCGTTCTGATCAGAAGAGCCGACGCCATGGGTAACTGAGCCCCCCAATGGCATTCATCGAAGCACGGGTCGACACTCAGTTGTTGAGCCAAGTTCTGGAAGAAAGGGTTCAACTTTATGGGCTTCTATCTATGTAATTTTGGCAGAGACTTGGATGGAATCAGGAGTGGATATATACTCGGTTGGGTGCAGTTTGCGGCCTTCTGACGGTGGAAACCGCATTTGGTGGCCTGCGAAAAGTAGCTGACGTTAACTTTGCGCCCGATGTTATGCGGCATGAAGAACATGAGGGAATGATCGCTCAGGCAAAACTTGATAGTCAATGCAGAAAGAATGAACATGGAAAGAATGGGAAATGAGTCCGACTCACATCGTTATCTTCTACCGGCGGTGCTGTGAGGAAAGCTTGGCCCACGGGGGTCCGGGCAGAACGCTTTTCGCCGAACATGACATGTCTCGGCGGAGAGCTTAGTGGCCGGATCTTTGTTACGATTCCTGATCTCTCATCTATCTACATGCATGTCTGGCCAGTAAATCCCTTGCGAGTGCTCCCCTCGAACAGCGCCCTCCAAGAAGTGAAGATCTAACACTGGTTGGGACAGCAGCTCTTGCAACGACGGCTCTCGCCAAGGCACACCTGCTGCTGGCACTGCCCCATCTGGTAAGTTTGGATCAATTTCCTGAGCGAGAGCATCGTCGCAAGGCCCCCCTCCTCCATCTCACTGGGATGGGGTATCGTCTTTTAGGTGCGACAACATCGTCGACTCCATCACTTCAACATGGCGACTATATTCCTGGGCCACCATGTTACCAGCCATTCTTAGTTGGTCAAGCAGACGAGATGCCTCCTTGTAAGAATCCCGATCATGTCGACTGCCTACTCCGTCCAAGAGACTCGAAATGGCGAGTATCGTTAATGACGAAAAGAGGTGTTGCGTGAAGAAGCAATCAAAAGTCACAAAGGTCCCATCGATCCACGCTCGGGTGAGGAGTCTTGTAGGCTGACGAGTGCACCGTATGCATGCCTGTGAAAGTGCTGTCGCATCGGGAGGGATCCTGAATGATGCTGGAGATGGGCCGGGACGTGAGCTTGCGACCTGAATTCGCAAGGCGTGTAGCAAAAGTGGTCGAGTAGCCAAAATCACACACTAGCGAGGATCAGCGTTAAGCATGTGCAATAGAGGATACTCGATAGTTAAAGGTGACTAGCCTGGTAGAAACGCAGATGGAGAGAGACAACTTTGTGGTCATGAGGCTCGTTCAAAGATTTGTCTCCTATCTGTAACGAACGAGGTAAGGTTTCGAACCAGGATTGGAGATCTTTGAGACAGCCTTGTACGCGACTCGATAGGTTTGCGCATGTACCTTCAGCTTGGGTTCGGACGCTGTAGACAGACCGGATTATGGAAGTTAATAGACCAGCTAGTTGGATGTTAGCAACATGGTAGTCGGAGTCACCATAGCTACCGGTCGAAAACGAAGTAGTTGGCTCGCAAGGAAGGTCAACGCCAATGTCACCATCTTGAATCGCCAGTGGGTGGTTGAGGTTCGTAACACAGAGTCGGTCTATGATATATGCAGTCCAAAAGAGGCACTTCCGATGTTGGCGAATCATGGGGTCTGGTAATTGAAACTCCGGAATGTTAAGGTGCAGGCCGATGACAACTGCAACACGAACGGCAGTACCCGCGAAAACGTACGCACTAATCGTCGGTTCAGAGCCATAGAGTAGAAAGCGTGTCAGATTAGTAGTCGTCGTTGGACAGTATGCAGGAGAGGCTAACCAAGAGAAGGTAAAGCTCAACGGAGTCGACCTCGGGGCGCTCGTCAAGGTATCCCAAAGCCTTAGATGCTTGAGCAAAGTATGCCATTCCAGGGAAACCATGAACACCGGTGGACTTGGAGATGTAAAGCTCCCCGATGGCAAATAAGGCCCAAGTTCTACACCGAAGGGTTATCCCTTCCTGGCTCGCGTCATGGCTGTTCTGTTTCCAGCTTTCTGTCATTGCGCGTGCTTTCACGATGTGATATGAGCGACCAATGTATTTCATGGCGGCCTCGAGCAGGAATCTGGCGCGATAAGGCCCAGACCAAGGTTTTTTGACATCAGCCAACGACATCATGAACTCGTTGGAGGCATAATCCAAACGTAGGACGTGGATAGGCTCGGGAGCTGACGGGTCCGTGATGACCTGGCGAAACCGAGTTGCGAAAGCGGCGTCGGCAGCCTCGCCGATGAGGACAGGGCTTCTGAAGAAATTCAAACTGTCGAACCGTGGATCAATACTGATTGCTGGACTTGTTTCGGTTTCCGCGGATTCTGCAGATGGTTCTGGCTGAAGGTCTATGGGTGACTGAAGTGGGTGAGGGGCATCTTCGTCAGGAGTATCTGTATGGTGGGATTCATTGATATCCGCTGTGCGGCGTTCTGACTGCAGCTGAGGTGTACTCTGTCGCCTCAGTCTATCAATCTCCTGGAACAGTTCATCAAGTAAACTTGAACCTCGAGCCATTAGCAATAGAGACCCTGTCATAAGATGGGGATTTGAAGAAGGAATGTCAGCTCACCTTTGCGGAACCTTTACAGTCCTATTCCTTTGCGGAAACGAGCACTCGTCCGCCTTGTCAGACTGCTGACAGTTCTGGCACGGACGGCCACCGCTACGCTTCACCTTTCTTTCGTGACATCGGTGGCAACCATGGAAGTGGTGACCAGTCAGAGGTCTCTTCTACTGATAGTGGGTCGTTTGGTATCGCCCATGAGGGACTCACGCGGTATTCTTTCCGGCAAGCAGAACGCTGCGGACACTCTGAGTAGTATTACCGGTAACGATCGATTTTGGCGCTCTCTGCATTTCGCCTGTTGATGCCGATGCCGATGCTGCTTGGTAGGATAGGGTAAGAGGGTGGGGTCTGAGCCCCCCACAGATACTCAGCATAATGCATCTCGGCTTCTCCGTGTATTTCATAGTACGTTACTGTGTTTTGGAGAATAGGCGTCCCGGATAGATGAATAAATGAATAACTCTTTCGATCTGAAGCTTCGTCCGTGTGCTCGGTGAAACTACGACCTGCCGATAGCAGAGGCAACTGATAATTCGGAGGTTGAACACCTTGCCGAAGGAACCACCAGTCTGGCCTAAAAGAGAGCAATCACCAATTTTCGAACAACTCTCTTCTACGCTATAGACGTACTCAAGACTTTGCGCGAGAGAACGACAATATGTGAAGTATAAAGCTAAGGCCGCCGGTCAAAAAATAGGCGGTTGTAACAATTGTCCGTATGTTACGTTGCATGTTCTGTTTTCCCATACCCAACTCTTACACCATGACCATCGACTACTCTCATCACCCCAACGCCCGCCGTCTGTTCAAGGCTTCTGCAAAGACTGCCGCTACTTGCGTCCAAAACCTCAGTAATTGGGGTCCTGCCGTGAAAGAAATTCAGACATGGCCCGAATATCAGCCTCAGCCACTGAGAGACCTGCCCCAACTCGCCAAAGCGCTTGATCTCGGCAATATTTTCATCAAAAGATGAGAGTAGACGGTTCGGCACTGATCTCGGCTCTTTCAAGGCTCTAGGTGCACCATTCGCGGTGTATCGGATCCTCGCCGATGAGGTACACCGTCAGACCGGCGCTTATCCGTCATCGGCCGAGCTTCGTACAAGCAAGTATCATCATATCACACAACAAGTGACTGTCTGTGTGGCGACAGACGGTAACCAGGGGCGAGAGCTTGCATACGGCGCCAAAGTCTTTGGTTGCCGCTGCGTTGACTACATCCACGGTCATGGCAGCCCGGTGCGTGCCAAGATGATGATGGATCTCGGTGCTATTGTCATTCGAATCGACGGATAATACGACGAATCTGTGTGTCGAGCCAAAGAGGATGCGCGAATGAATGGGTGGCCCTTCGTCAGCAGCACTTCCTGGACTGATTTCTACCACGACATTCCTCAGGACGTCATGAACGCATATATGGTGGTGGCTGAAGAGGCGCTCGAAATGCTGCCAAGCCTCCAGGATATTACCCATGTTTTTGTCTGAGGTGGGGTGGGCAGTATCGCGGCAGCTATCTTTCTGGGCTTCTACAAACACTTTGACGAAATTGCCGCGTCAAACAACTCGATTCCGTTTCTCCGCTGTGTCGTCATCGAACCGACCGAGGCAGACTGCCTGCTTCAGAGTGCAAAGGCTGGAGAGTTACGTCGGAGCAACAGCAGCCTTAGAACATTGATGGCCGGGCTCGCATGTCGCGGCCCGTCTCCCGCTGCCTGGAAGATTCTTGAGTGGCTCACCAGTGATTTCATTGCTGTCCCTGACCGCGTTGCGGTGGATGGAATGATAGTCTTAGCGGAGGGCAAGCATGGTGACGTTCCTGTTGTTTGTGGAGAATCGTCAGCCACGACTATGGGTGTCCTCCTGAAGGCGGGCAGTGATAAGGCTTTTCGCGAAAGGCTGGGTCTTGATGCGCGCAGCCAGTGCGTGATCTTCGGTCTGGAAGGACCCACGGATTCTTCAGTCTATAAGGATCTCGTGGGCAAGTCGCCCGAAGATGTTTTCAAAGCGCAAGACATATTTTTGCAGCTTCATAAATAGATAAGACCAAGCTCGCATATTCAGACAAGCCTCACACAGGTGATGTTTTCCAATTGACAAAAGCTCGACTTTTCGAAGACACCTCGCCGATACTAGAAAAATGCGGAACGGATCACATGTGTGATATTTTTTGCGTTTGTGTACTGTCTCATTAGTAAAGATGCTTGATAGTTCAACCCATATAGAAGTCGATCTCAAAAAACCAAATCGTTTCGGATGGCCGAAAGCTTGATTTCTGGGTCCGTTTCTAGAGAAGGGGTAAGAAACTTGATTTCGTCGTCCTGCTGAAAATTCGCTACATTACTGTCGGGTCGAAATCGAGCTGCTGCCCGAAATTTCGCAAACGGAACTGGGAGCCCGCCCGTTCGGCAGAGGAGTGCATTGCCGAGCGCCAAGACCGGGGCTGACCGGGAAGTCCGATGTAAGTCAACACGGCCGGTCGCTCCGCTCCGGTCATGATGAGTTTCGCCGAGCGCCAAATTTCGGTGGGAACAAGCAACGCCGCTGGACAGCACTTATGCCAACCATGGACATAGAATCCTGAGCAACCGAACTAAATTCTTCAGATATGGCGATTGTGATCATCTTGCGACGTTGCCGGAGCTTTTCATATGTCCCAAGCCTGTTCGACATATTTAAAGCAAAATTCGTTGTCTAGGATCTTGATTGAAGTCACGATATTTCGCATTAAA
Organism: Colletotrichum salicis; assembly: GCA_001563125.1. Classification (NCBI taxonomy): domain Eukaryota; kingdom Fungi; phylum Ascomycota; class Sordariomycetes; order Glomerellales; family Glomerellaceae; genus Colletotrichum; species Colletotrichum salicis. The sequence continues at coordinate 16,354 of JFFI01001268.1, read as the reverse complement.
CGCTGCATTCAATGCCTTTGTTAGACGAATTGACGACTCGCAGCTGATCATGACATCCGCCGTCAACACTCAACAGATACCGGGCCAAAGCCCCTTCTGGTGCGGCTGACTTCGTCGACCCTGATGATTTGAGGACCAGATTTGCATTAGCAATGTCGGCAATGTATCAGAAAGAAGTCCTGCTGTATGGAAACTTACTCGATAATTGTGCGCCGTGTCAATCAAGATGTCCTCCGGAAAAAAGAAGAAGACCTCACCGTGGACACGACCGCTATCAGGGCAAGTGCCGAAAGGCTCACGCTTGAACGCCATGGTGCCATCAGGCTAGGCACCCCTCACGAGCTTCGAAAAGTAAAGCGTATATTTGCTATTCTAGGGATGCATCCGGTTGGGTACTACGATCTATCCGTCGCCGGCTTGCCGATGCATGCCACATGCTTTCGCCCCACAAGCGTACAAAACCTCCATCGGAACCCGTTCCGTGTCTTCACGACCCTGCTTCGTCCACAACTCCTCGCCGCCGAAGACGCACGCCAGCTCTCATGGGAACTGCTCTAGAAAAGAAACATATTCACGGCCAAGCTCATCGGAGTTCTCGACACTGCTGAGTCCCAAAATGGTAGACTTACAGAGAAGCAGGCAGTCATTTTCATTCCAGAGGCCTTGCAAACCTTCAGCTGGCAGGCGGTGGCTGCCGCTACCTTCGACCAGTTCAACATTCTGAAGGCCGAGCATCCTATTCTGGCTGACATTGAATCTTTCCAAAGCGCCCATATCGACCACCTCACATCTCGAACCTTGGACATTTCGGCTGTCCAGGCTGTTATGAGGGAGGCGGGCATGGCTGTCAAGGCACGCATCGAAGGGCCGCCCATTCGCCGGTGTCCCATTCTCCTGCGCCAGACTAGTTTTTTGGCTCTTGAAGAATACGTCCACTCCAGAAAAGGCGATGGTCTCGACCTTGGCTTGGCTTCTACTGAGCCCGAACTGATCAAGGCCGGCCATAAGGCTCGGTTCGGGGAGGTTGAGGAGCGAGGCGCCGCGGTTACGGAACGAGGAGAGATACTTTACGAACGACTCCTACAAGAATCCATAGCACTGACGGCGGATGCTGAACCTGATTAGGCTGATAGGATAGCCGAAGACGTCTTCAAGCAGTATCCTGATACTTGGACTGAATTTAGGAAACAGGAGCTGATACATTGCGAATATTCCTGCATCGGTAAAGCACCCCCGGGTGAGGTAGGCCAGCAACTTGATGCACACGCTCTTGAGCGTCTCGTTGCACAGGGTGTTATGGAGGCACATCCAATCACTTACGAAGATTTCCTCCCATTTTCGGCGGCTGGAATTTTCCAGTCCAACATTCAGTCTCCAGACAAAGATGAACGACCGCTGCAGATGAAAACATCCTGAACCGGACCTGCTCGGTTTCGTGAAAGCACTGGAGGAGGAGCCTGCAAATATTCAAAGCTGGTACTCTCTAATACAGAAACATAGCCTGAAAGCCGTGGCGGAGGATCTGGGGATGACCGCGGCGTGACCTTGTTGATAGCAAATGCGATAGCGTATTTGCATACACGTAAGCGTACAAATCGAATATCATGGAATGTCACCCAGGAATGATCGACTCCCACATTTATCTAATCGCGAGACATTGGAAAAAAAATTGAAGAGAAGTAGAAAAACGTGTGACCTCGTATTTAGTGCTTACAACAATGTGATATTGTGTGCAAAACCACTGCATGCCAACGCCGGCATGGAGGTCATGTGGCTGTGCCACAATGAGACATCGGGTAGCCTGATCATGTCAACTCTTAATTGCTCAGTCGATTCCTCAACTTGAACAAATCTTGCGCTTCTTCAGAGCAAATCGAACAGAGATCGATAAATTTTCGTTGGCATTGTCATTATCGTCATTAGAGTATGACTGCTTCGCTTGAAGATTACCAATACCAGGCTCTGTCGACATTCGACTCCGTACGCCTCCTCGGTATCTCGAAGGATGACAACCATCCCCACGGCCTCTGCCTCTCGCTCGAGGAGGTCAGCTTGGATGAGGAATCGGTATTTGCCGCGCTGTCTTACACTTGGCAGCTACCCAAGTATGGCAACCCCGAACAGACGCAGGAGCCAGGGCCAGGACGAACGTTTAAGATCGTCTGTGACGGTAGATCGATGGAGATGTTTGAGAATCTATTCGACTTCCTCCGTACTATACTCGAGTTCCGATGTCTACCAAAGGATGACGCGGACCGAGCTTCCGCTACGACTCCAAAGTGTCCGCCCAAAGTCAAGCATGCGTCGAAATCCATGCCACTATGGATAGACGCGTTCTGCATCAATCAGACCAACAACGAGGAGAAGAAACACCAAGTGCTTCTTATGTATCGCATCTACAGTGCCGCGCAGAATGTGCTTGTGTGGCTGGGGCTATTGGAGCCTGATCCTGAGGTTCAGTGGATCCATGACAAGTTCATCCCTCGTCTATCTCAGGCACTGAGAAAGCCGGAGTCCGTAACGACCACATTGCACAAGGACACTTACTGCAGGAAACCTGAAGTTCGCGATCTTTTGGGACCCGACACATGTTCTAGATGGGGAACGTCATGGTTCATTCTTGCAAAGTTCCTCAGGGAGAATCGCCGGTTCGATCGCGGCTGGGTTGTCCAGGAAGTTTCTTTGGCAGATCCAGCCCAAACCCACACCATGTGTGGAAAGGTCGTCTTGAATTGGAAGCGCCTTGGAGCACTCGTGCAATTTCTCCATGAAGCTCGATGGAGCCAATCTCTGGAAGCAAACATCGAACGGTCATTCGAACATGTCAAACTATTCTCCGAGGTTCAAGCTCTTAACAAGCCGCAAATTTATAGCAGTAGACATCTTAGCATTGGAGGTGGTCTATACAAGATTAACGGAGTCCGCGCTCTGCTAGCCGAACTCGTGTTCTACATGGAAACCAGAAGCTGGAACATGGAACCGGAGCCCGCATGGCTCGCATGTGCCAGCTTCATCATTTTCACTCTCCGCTCCTTTCATTTTGGAGATGATCGCGATCATATCCACGGGAGCCTTGGCATGCTCTCGATGCTTCTACCCCAGGGATTTTCGAGCCCCATCGTTCCCGACTACGATCAAAGCGTGGAGGATGTCTTCACATCTGTTGCAGCGTGCTTTATCGAACGGCTTCCATTGTTATCGGAACTCAGACATGTTGGGAAGGAGAAGGCCCGCCGCTACACTGCCCTGCCATCATGGGTACCTGATTATTCGGTACCAAACGCGTCGAAAATGGATCGTCACAAACGACATAACGGCATACCTCACACCAAGGCCAATGTCAAAGTCCTAAAACGGTGTGAGGCAGCAATATGGCGCCGCGAACTGAGAAGGCCATCTGTTGTCGGACACAAGCTTGTTTTGCATGGTATGAAGATGGGGACAATATTGAGTAAAGCCCACGAGCACTTTACTCCAGAGTCTAGCTACGAGATGGCCTTTACGATGGTCGGCTACTTTCGAACTAGACCGTTTGAAGCTCTCTGTCAACCTCAATTGAACTTGTGGGACAGATTAGAAGCAGCAGTTCTGAACGAATGCTTAGAGCTATATGCATTGCACCTGCAGCCTGTCTTATCCCTCGGTTTTGATAAATCTCAACGAGTTGAATATTACGTTCCGGGACGGCGGGAGTTTGTGCACACACGACTCAACGAGTCCGAGGCGGGACATTTCATTCCCAAAGAGATATATGCATGGGCGGAACGGTTCCAGATTCTTGGCTTCCCTCATTTTCCTCGTTTATATGTAGACCAACAGGTCTGGGAAGAGCTTGATAATGAATGTTTTTATCGCACTTCTCGACAGGGTCTCGGGCTGGGTTCTCCGTTCGCTGTAGAGCATGATCAAATCTGGTTCGATGAAGGTGCTTCTGTTCCCTTCGTTTTACGGGAAGTCACACCTGCCCCAAGAACTGCCGAAACGGGTACTCAAACTCGAGTATTCCGCTACATTGGAGACATTGAGCTCTCTGAACTCGATGTTTACTCTAGCGAGTTGACTTCTGAACAGCACCGACAACAATTCGAGGAGATCAGCATTATATAAGTACGAGTTAGAACATCCACATGCTGGCTGACATCAGCGAAACAAGGACACAACCGTTCAGTTCCAACTTAGATTTCCCCATGTCTAAGACAAAGAAATAGATGTATGATACAAAAACACAAAGATATCGGTTCTTGAGAGTAAAGAAGAACAAAACAAAAACACAATGCGTCGAGGGGGAATCGAACCCCCGGCTCCCCGACGCTGCTGGATGGCAACGGAGAATTTTACCACTAAACCATCGACGCTTCTTGCAATTCCTGGGCCGGAAGTTGTAATACAAACATCCTTCAGTTGGTTCTGTTTGACAATCTGAAGGAGAGAAGTCCTCCGTCGCGCGATCTTGTCGACTTACGACTCAAAGGATATACCGTCTTCATCAAGACTTCGAGCCGAACCCGTGAGTTTTACCTGAGTCAGATCACGCACCAATCTCGCAGATACATCATGTGATGAAAAAAATCCTTCTCATTGTTGAAAGTCGTAAAGGCATAATGCATGGGTCCTCCCGTGAAACCAGAAAAGTTGACCGCAATGCCATATCTTAAGATTGCAACTCCAGGTCCTGAACGTCCAAATCAGCCCCCGTTCTACAAAGTCAAGACAGCAGGAGGGCTGTATCGTCTCTGAAGTGTCCGCCTAAAACTCAGTCTAGGGAAAGTGTGTTTGCATTGGCTCCTGCCGTAGCTATTCCTCCTCGCGCCATCGTCTGCCATTTCCCCCCAAGCGCAGCACAGCCTCCCGGTTCTCCATTGTTTCTTCCTCTATTTGGGCACAGCGAATTTCGTGGTCCACTCTTTGGCCGTCGCGATAGCGGCCTGCTCGTCCTCCTTCCAGCTCTTGGCGACATCGGCGGCAAGCGGGTCGTCTGGGTTCGGGGCGCCGAGGAGGGCCTGGATTGACAGAAGAATGGTGCGGATCTGGAGGGCAGGGGACCAGTTGTCTAAAAAGAGATTTCTTTGTCAGCCATTCCGCGCGAAAACACCTTTGTTCATGTACAGCAACTCACTCTTGAGAACGTCGAGGCAGATACGGCCCAGCTTGTCGACATTGGGGTGGAAGATCTTGGTAAGGAAGCGAATCTTGGGGGGTGTCATGGGGTAGTCGTCGGGAAGGAAGAGCTCGAGCTTGAAGACACCGCCTATAACACATATTAGTTCTTCTTCCCAATTCAATTTCCAGCATCTGTAGTACGCACCTTCATACGGAGATTGTGTAGGTCCGTGAATCTCGACATCGAAGTAGCGGAGGTTGTCCTCGTGAGGGACGGCACTGATTCCGGGTACCCTTCGAGGCAGGCTTTGTTAGCAGAGCATCGAGATGTCGCTAGCTAGGCAGGAGACCTACGGCTCAGCCATGAGACGCTCCGTCTCCTTGATAATACGCTTAGGCAGAGCCATGCTGGGCGACAGAAGTTCTGGAGGTTGTTCGAGGGTGAAGGAGGGAAGAAATGTTGTCTGTGCTTCCTCCAGAAAGTGAGGTTCGAGGTCAAGAAGTTGATGGACCGATGGCGGGGTTAAGCGAGTGGTAAATCAGATGGAGCTTCCTGGATTTCGGCTCGCTAAGGAAGGAAGGAAGCTCGCAAACGAAATCGCGATCGGATGCTCGGGATATCGGTTTGTAGCAGCGGTGACAAAGACGACAAGTACGCGGAACTGGTGGAGTGTTTCGAAAGGCAACCTTTGGGGATGGTGGGCATGTGCTTGGGAAAGCCTTGCTTGGGATTGCCCCGCGGGAGGGACCAGGAGCATGACACACTTCAAGCCTGGCTCGACGCTGTCCCGATAACAGCAAAAGGGTGGAGACTGGAGGTGGTATTGAAGGGCTATTATTGGTCCAAGGGTCCCAGCGGGATGTAAGTATACGACTGCAGACTTCCTGCGGGACGATACACCATCGCGACTGTGGGTCCCTGGCTGTCATCCCGTCCATCCACAAGCGTCCGTCCAGGATGCTCAACTGCGGATGCACCTGATCCCGTCCCGTGCATCGGGACTCTGAGCATCACCTAAAACGACATTCAATATCAAGTTGCGATACTGCATCCAATCGGGGCACCTTAACGTTCAAACATCAACTATCAGAACAGTCTAGACTGTGGAAAGACTCACCCACTGTCGCTTGCCATCGGATCATGGCAAAGACATAGCGCCTACGGATGCCCTCTTGAGGCATCTCTCTTATCTGAGCCAAAACCACCATCATGCCGCACTTCGACCAGCTTGATGCGCCGAAGAAGGGCAAGCCGATCAAATCAGCCTTCGATAGTGAGAGCTTCGATGCTGACGGCACGATTCACGTCGCCGGTCTGGTAGGATCGGCGACGATAGCCCCTTCTCAGAGGGATGTTGCTTTAGCATCGTGAGTGAACTTGTCGTAAAGCTGCTGAGCGACCGGTACCAATGCTGACACACCCTTCAGACCCGAGGGCTTGTCCATCATTGATTTGGACTCACCATACAATCCTCCCCGCCGACTCAGCAGTCATGGCTCCCCTTGGCTGGTCACCGATGTTCAATGGTCGCCCTTTGCAGTTCGTGACTACTGGGTCGTCTCCACTGCCAACCATCGCGCGCTTGTCTGGAACCTCAATTTGAGAGATGACTCGACATCGGGAGCTATTGAGCATTCACTGCAAGGCCACAGCAGAGCCATCACCGACATCAACTGGTCCGCCCACCACCCAGACCAGCTTGCTTCGTGTGCCGTCGATGGCTACGTCCACTGCTGGGATCTCAGGCGCCCGAGACAGCCTGTCCTTACTTTCTGCGATTGGTTTGCCGGCGCCACGCAAGTCAAGTACAACCGCCAGGACCCGCACATTCTAGCTTCATCTCACGACAGGTGGTTGCACATTTGGGACGAGCGACGGCCAAGTGAGCCCCTGAAATCAATCGGCGCACATACCTCAAAGATCTACGGGATTGACTGGAACCGGACCACGTCTACCAAAATTGTCACTTGTTCTTTGGACAAACACATCAAGTTTTGGGACTATGCCAGCGATCAAGATGTCCCGGATAGCGTTATACGTACCGAGTTCCCGGTGTGGCGTGCTCGTCATACCCCTTTTGGCCAGGGGCTCCTTGCGATGCCTCAGAACGAACCAGGCGATCTGTACCTGTACGACTGGCGAACACCTCCCAAGGACCCTGAGCAAGGGCCGACTGAGCCAGTAGCGGTGTTTCCTGGTCACGGCAACCACAAGGCCAAGGAGTTCTTGTGGAGAAGTAGAGGGAGCATCACCGAAGATGCGCTAGATAACAGAGATTTCCAGCTTGTCTCTTGGGGAGAGGACAACGAGCTCCGCCTGCAGCAAGTCGATCCGTCCATTCTCGAGTCTGTAGGTTATGTCAAGGGGATGGCGGCCAACAAGAATGTCGTCCTCACACGCAAAGGCGCTGCATACAAAACTTTCCGAACGGTTGAGGACACAGTCAGCCGAGACAGGAGAAGTGCCACAATGAGCGATCCCCGCAACAGCGCGCAGTACCGTCAGAGTGCTCTAACTATGGGCATGCGGTCTGGGCCGACAACCTACTCCAAACTTGGTGCGGCTTGGAAGGGCTCATCAATGAAAGCTAAAAGCACCTCCAGAGAGATGGATCGTAGCCAGGCACATATTGGCTGGATGAAGGGAATCATGATGAACAAGAGGAAGACATCTACAGACAGCCCTAGAAGGGCAGATTCAAAGGACTCCAGCATGTTCAGCCCAGGTTACATGGATGATGACAAATGGGGAGAGCCAGAGACCATCCAGGAGGAATTCCTCCGCATCAGCATGCAACTTCCCAAGGTCAAGTGGGAGCACATCGACATGGACAACCTGACGCTCAATGCATCCCTCAACGGCCCTTGGGGCGCCAACGGTGATCCAATCTTCATCAAAGTCACGGTTGACATCCCCTCAAACTATCCCAGAGCCAAAGCACCAAGATTTTACATCGAGAAGACCGGCTTCATGTCGGACAAGACGCATAGAAAGGTCGAGCGCGAAATCCATGAGCTTTGCCAACAGTTTCTAGAGCGAAAGCAGAATTGTCTGGATGTTGCTTTCTCTTATCTATTAGGCGAGATCGACCTTGCAGCGAGCACAAATTTCTTCAAAAATGTGAAGGATCTCGACGACCCTTTAGACGGACTTGGTTCCGAGAGCTCCAGCGAAGACGAGAACGATATTCCGGCCGGTGGCTCGGCGTCCATGTCCCAAGAATTGCCTCCAAACGCAGAGGCCGAAAGCACATTAGCACCAAACAATAGACCTACGATCCCACCCTTACCACGGTTCTGCGGTGCCCGCTTCTCCAACGACGGCCGGTTGGTGTGCTTCTTCCCAACCAAGGAAGAAAAGGCAAGGGCATTGTTATTCACACCGGCAGAACCTATGCGAGAAAGGTCAAAAGGGGAGCCTGTTTTTGCTGGCTTCGGTCGTCTTGCGCATGATTCTCCTCCGGGAAAGCGATACGGCAACGACGAGATGTCCGCCCCAGACGAGCAGTCCGACTCTGACATCTCCACCGGTTCATCGTCTTCGAGTGACTCGGAATCAACATCTATTAACAAGATGAGCCTATGGTATCAACCCCGACATCGTTTCAAGCGAACCTGGAGTGATAACCGCTCTGTTCGATCAAGCGGTGGGGGCACAGGGGTTGGAACCGGAACGGGTACAGGATCGCTTAGAAGGCGACCGGGCGCAAAATCAAAGAACGTCATCTCTCTCCACGACTTATCGGATATTCTCCCCGCGAAGAAGGAATTCGCCGAGGATTATGCTATATTTGGGGATGGTGCTGAGGTCTGCGAGCACAACGCTCAGGTCGCAGAGAAGCACGGCTGCCAAGATCTGGTGGATGTCTGGCGTTACCTCTCGCTGATCCTCCGCCGAGATATCCCACTGGAATTGTCAAACATGGACCGTCACCAGAACTCCATTCTGATCATTGCCAGAGACGCCCTTGCGCGATTTCGCCACGAGGGGTTGCCGGTTACCAAGACGATCAATGGCAAAGACACTGCTGACTTTAGCGGGAGAGTGAAGTGGGGCAATCATCCGCTAGCAAGGGATTTCATCAGCGATCTCTTTGATTATTTTGAGAAAACTGCAGATATCCAGATGCTAGCTATGTTGTCCTGCATCTTTAGTGAAGCATTCACCGAAGACAGCGTTGCCTACGCCGAGTCGCACCTAACACAGCCAGATACACCGCTGCCCATGAAGACTCCAGCATTTTCACTGGATTACTTCCCCACGGATGCATCGCTTTGGACTTACAATGGAAGGAGTCAGACAAATTCAGCCATCACCACGCCTAGGACATTGCACACGCCAATCCGGTACTCTGGGTCACAAGGGTCCGCTGAGGAAATGCTTTGGACTGGCGACCCAGGCTCAAACTCTTACTCGTGCGGCGAGACACCACCACCAAGGGGTAAGGAGTATCTTGGGGAGGGTGATCAAACGCCAAGTCTATCCACGTCGCCCAGTGGAAGGACGCTGTCGAGAGCTAATTCTGGTCTGACGTCGAGCTTCGGTATCAATTTCCCCCGACCTTTCAGTGGTGTTGCGACGGGGACGACGACTGCAGCATCGTCGCCGCCTAACCATGGCCGTAAGAGACCGAGTCCAGCGGAGACGATACTGAGCACCCTCGCCCCCAGTGCACCCGGTGCTGTCACTTGGGGAGGTTCGACCATCATGGGCGACTCGGGCACGGCTCGCACCTCTCTCTCGGATGATGAGGTATACCGCGATGACCTATTCTCTTTTGTCCCCATCGGAGTGGCGGTCCATATGGAGGATCAGACCATCTTCGACGACGACGGATGGATGACGACGCCGCTTCTGGAGGCCAGTCGCGCCGACATGTACGCCACGTACCGCTATGTCTACGCCGAAATCCTGCAAATGTGGAACCAGCCTCTGGCCCGCCTGGAGATTATGAAGTTCAACGTGCTTCAGCAAAGCCAAGGGGGTGGTTCGATTGACGACTTCCACGACACGTACAGCATCGCCGATACTTCGACGACAATCCAACAGCATCATCACGACCAGCAGCAACCCCACAACACCTCCCCGATCCTCCTCGGAAAGAAGGAGCAGCTCCAAGTTCTCGTCACGTCGGGCCGCGGCCTCGATGTTACTGGCGTATGCCGCGTCCACGAGACCCAGCTCGAGCCACTTAAATACACCTCTGCCTCCGCGACCCGCTCTGGCGGCGCCGTCGGTGCCTGTGATCGCTGCCGCCGCCCGCAGTACCAGCTTCTCTGCGTATACTGCCGCGAGCCCGTCGACGCACTGTACCCGCCGTGTCTAGGCTGCGGCTGCGCTTTCCACGAGGCGTGTCTTGCAGAATGGCATGCCGCAGGCGAGGTGATGTGTCCTGCCGGCGATGAGTGCAATTGTGTAGAAGAGGCTTCAAGCGGCCAGGTCGAGTCATGGGCTGCTATGATGGGCGCGCTGAGGAAGGGAACACAGCCTGCCGCGGGTGTATCCGCTGCTCCTTCGGGAGGCGTCATGGGTCGCGGCTTCGTGCTGCCGCCGCCTGCGATCGAGGAGCCTGATGACGAGGAGGTCGAGAGGGGCGACTGGGAAAGCGTGGCGAGTTCCGCGGGGATCCCTAGCCGGATGCAAGGGGGAGGGGCGGGTAGTGGTGCGGTGATGAGTGCCGCGCGGATCAGTCTGGGGAACAGGCTTAAGAAGTCTGCGGGCGATACCGCGGCTGCTTGGTCTCGCGCTTCGAGTTTGAGGAAGGGGAGGGGCGGTCATCCCGGAGCTGGGGTTGGGCCCGGATCCGGGCTGGGCGGTGAGAATGGGGCTGCTGGTGTGACTTGGAGGAGCGCGAAGTGATTTGGATGTATGATTCTAGCAGATTTCGTATTATTGTTGTGAACGATGGGCTAGGTGTATGAATACCATGTTGATTTCAAAGACAGCAACTTAAGTCATCGACCTGCCTGACTTACATTGTGACCTCGACACTTGCAAGCCGTGGGATAGTGCGCTGGTCACCCATTCAAGATTCATCATGAAGGGTATGGGAGCCGAACGGGGCAGATCAAAACATCACGGAAAGATTTCTGGCCTGTACGATGGTCCGCAAGGGGGGTGCGTGGCATTGGCGGTTGGTGGTGTGTATTTCTGAACGACGTCATTGCCTGCGTATCTCCGGTGTCCGCTGCATGGCCTGGGACGTGATGAATACAAGCTGGTTCACCTCAGAAATCTCCCAGCAGCAGTAAAAGGGACTCTTGCCCAGAAGCTTAAGATGGTTATACCCCCAATCCTGAAGTGCAAATCTACGGAGCTGTAGTTTGTGGGTTCAACCCTTCAAGCGATCATAAGTTTTCCCCCTTCTTTGTCTTTTTTGGTAACAACATCACGACGTCTTGCAGATTCCGCGTTGTGATGTTTTCAATAACTGTGTAAAAAACGTCCATCCACGGTCAGATTGCGCAATCCCTTCGTCGTGAGGATTTGGGGTCCGCCATGACTAGCATCAGACGACTTTCAGGGCCAATAACTTTGGTGCAATAGGGAGTCCATAGCATTGATCGTCTTGAAAATAAAATTTCCTTCTTTGAGACACTGAATTGGTGGCTCCAAAAGACGCCGAAAATACCGTCAACATTTACAGCTATCAGGGCGTACCTTACTCGGTCATCCATATCTACAACCCGTCACATCTCATGGGCGGGAAACCAGCAGACTCTATAGAGAAAAGACAAAGGACGCATCTTATTTAAAAAAAACACCTAGTTGTGTTTTCCTTCCTCATTCGTGACTATCTTGTGACCTCGTGAGATACATAGTAAATCTGCCGACCTACGACTCGAACAAATCCGGGCTGAGACTACTCCCAAAGGTCGTAATCGCAGGCCGGAAGACACGCTAGACGTCGCCCTGTCGTTTTGCCGGCAAATCGCATAGATGTACAGCGGCCAGCCCAGAGGATTGCAGCCATATCTTCTTGAGTGCTTGTCATATTGAGTGGCGAGATAGATATCTCTCTCTCGCCATGTCTGCATGGCGCTCGGCTATGGTGACTTGATATTCTTCTTCTGATTAATACTATCTACTTAACTCCTATCTCCTGCCTCCTGTCTCCTACCTCCTGCCTCCTGCTTCTTACCTTATACTCTGTACCTGACCGAATACTTTCCCGGTGGGGGACGGTGGCCAGTTGAAGGAACATATTAACCCGTCCCCCCTCCCAGGACTCTTCTTCAACACCAGACCATCATGTCAAGCACAGTTAGACCCCCTTATCCCTTCGTCGTTCACTCCCACTCCTCCCTTCCTACATCTCCTTTCCGTCCATGTTTGCTTGACTTTTGCATGAGACTCAGAATGTAGACAGCATTCTTCTACAAGTCATGCCAGTAACGCCAGACAGAGTGGCCGACTGTCCCTTGTGTGTATGTGAAGTTTTCATCATTGCCTGAGTGATTGTGTAGGGTTACCCCAGGTGCGTGGAAGCAGGCAGACACAGGTCCAGGCACTGCCTCCCAGGATTCTGAACCGTACCTCTTAGAGGAATGGAGAGAGGAGGGGAGAGGGTGTCATGACCTTTTGCGAAGAAGGCAGAAAGAGTGATCGTAGTGACAGAAGCAAAGAAGAAGAAAAGAAAATGACGATGGGACGGAAGGAAAGAGCGCATCAACATACCTATCTTGTCATGGCGATGGCGTCATGTCCAGAGAAAAGGAGTCGATGACAGGTAATAGTAGAGGCTACACTTGCGACCGTTAGGCAAGGCCTAAGAAAGAGTCTGCCCACAGGTCCCATTCCTGGGTTGTGTCTTAGGTGATAATACAGGGCAGTGGTGGGGGAGAGAAAGCCACAGACCCTGCGGTCGTCAAGGGATAAAGAGCTGGTGCCCTGCTCCTTCCTCAGATGAAGCTTCTGACTCCCAAAGGCAAAGTGTCCAAGGTACTTTAGCATGGGAAAGGGACGATTGCGTCACCTCGCCGATGGCGATGATCTGGTAGAATACTCTCAATGTCGTAGGTTGCTCAAGGCATTGCGAGAAGAAGGAGGGGGTGTTGAGGAATAGGAAAAAAAAAAGAAAGTGAAGGAAAAAAAAGATTTGATGGGCAGATATTTTAGTTGAAAGAAGAAAACTTCCCGTCCGAGATTTGGCAAAGTCGGGTTGGCTGGCTGCCTACCTATCGAGGTGTCCGAGGACGGTAGGGAGGTGCCTTCGGGCCAATGAGAGTACCGGTCGTCGACGACGACGACGAAGACGACGGGAAAATGCAAATTGAGATGGACATGGTTGAGGGCAGTGGCTGTGTCCTTTTTCCACCCATGCTACCATCAGTGAGTCATTCCTTGCCATGGTTTTCTCAATGATACTTCCACTGCTACTACCATGCTCCTACGGCTTTCCCATTTGAGCTTAGGATGGAGATGTCTGTCCGCAGAATGATCGCATTCTACTTTCGCCCGGGTGCTGTTCAACTCACAGACCGGTAACTAAGCCATCTTTCTGAACAATTTTCCGAGATTTTCATCGAGTAATGGGAGGTACGTTGGGAAGAGCGGCTGCGGCTAGGGTCCTGCAATTCTGGTCCGGAAGCCCAACGTGAGATGTTGGGCTCATTGGACAGTGAGGCTTCTCTCATCAAGATAGATACGTGTGCTGCTGGCTGTCCATGTGATCTAGTCTACCAATTGCTCCTCGATCTCTTTACATGTGTTAAATGTGGATAATCAGGTCAAGCAAGCACTCTAACAGCTGTACATTTCGACACCATCGCACTGAGAGGTTGGCACACAGGCATCTTACCATGGCAACCTCGCCACTATCTCTTGTGCGTATGTGAATATCTCCATCATGGCCTCAAGTGATTGTGTCGGGCCATCCCCTTAGGCGAATGCAGATGTATGGATAGTCGGAAATACATTCAAATGACTGCCATTCTGGGTACTGATGTAAGTGGAAGAAGAGTGGATAAGACGCTCAAAGGTAAACAGGGTAGTCACGGCGACAGAAGCAAAAGACAACAAAAACAAAGTGACCATGGAGTATACCTAAAGCGAAAGAAGGGCATCAACGCACCATATCACGGTGACGGGGGTTTACTTCCAGCCTAAGAAAAAAAAAAGGAAGAAAAAAAAGGGAGCCGACGGGTAAGACGACTGAAGCCACACTTGATTCCTCAGTCACTCACCCACCCGAACGGGCCAAACCACCCACACCCCGCCCACCGCCTCACCGCTCAACCCCTTTATCTACAACTTCTACTCTCTTCCTGTCACCAGCCCCGGGGGATGCGTCCGGGAACGCATTAGCCGAGCGGTTAAACACAGAGCAGAAAATTCCCCAGAAGGGGGGTGGGGTTTTCATAGGCGAGGGTTCAACAACCGGGCCGAACTTTTAGGACAAATGTTTCTAGAGATCTTTTTTTGGTTCCTTTTAGTATACTGTTAAGCAATATCGGAATTAGGTGCCTATGTGGTTCATTTTTGTATTTTGATAAAAGTTGGGTGGTGAAGATGGGTTTTATTCACGAAGTTTGATTAGCAAGTTCAGTTCGTTTTTGGTGCTAATTTAGACAGCCGGGGAGGAATACGCGTAAAGAGAGGAAAGAGCCAAAGACTCTACGGTCGTCCTCAAAATAAACAAACAGAAAACTTTGGTTCGATGTCCACCTCTTTCCCCAGACAACACTGTCTTTCATTTCCAAGGCAAGGTGCCCAAGACAGCATAGGGAAATGCACTCATCTCGTCGATGGCGATGGTCTGTGAGAAAAGTCACGTCTCTCCATGTCGAAGGTCGCCCAAGGGATCGTAAGAAGCAGAACGTGTTGGAGAAGAACAGGAAATCTATTCATTTGAAGTGAGAGCAGAAAGCTATATAAGATAAGGTGGTAGGTTGCTTTCACATTCGCTGACTACCCGTTGAGGTGTCTGACCTAACCGACCTCCAGGGTGCGAGGACGGACAGGGTGGGGCCAACCCGGGCCCTATAACAACGCACCCTTGTCAGTTGCAGTCACCAACTGCGGGAGACACCGAGGAAAAGCGGGGGGACCTTTCAACTCACCGAAAGAAACCAATGACGACATGCCGTCCGCTCCGAGACCACGGCCCCGAAAACTCGGCACCAGTGCTGACGACAAGGGGGTCCGAATCTCGAATCCTTCCGGCCTTCATTCAACGTCCTCCCACTTCTACAATCACAACAGGGGGGTGACATTCTTCAACACCCACGTAGAGAAATCCAGGATATCTGGGCCTGAGACTATCCACGAACCTCGATTACAAATCTCAAAGCCCGAGTCTCAGTAAAAATCTCTCATCCCTCCTCACCTTTGAACTCATCACTCACAAATTATCACAGACGAAAAGCTTCGCAATCTCATATCCCTCATTACATCAAGAAACATTTCCCCCAAAGACCGGAAAAGATGCCTCCAAAACCCACCCCCAAGTCCGGCGGCGGCGGCGGCGGCACCTTCACCTACTGCGTCGGCAGCAACCCGCCCTTCACCCCGGAAGAGTACAACAAGGACCCGGCCCGCCGACAGCGAGCGCTCGACCTCCTGGCCAAAAACGACCTCTACTCGGCCACTGTCGTCACCTTTAACCTCCCCGAGCGCGACACCTACGTCTACCACGCCATGACGGCCGTCCGCCTCGCCGAGGTCCAACGCGTTGTGAGCATGGGCGGCGTCAACGGGTTGCATGCTTGGTATCGCGACGAGGAGGGCAAGCCGGTATGTCGAGTGGTCTCTGTTATTTGTTTGACATGTGGTTCAGCCCCTTCTTTTAAGCATCAATCTACATCCGTCTGTACATCAGTCTGTGTGCATCGTCTCCTGGATAAGCTCGGTATCCCCAAAACGCTCCCATCTTTTCCAGTTTCCTCACCTTTCCCCCTTGGTACCTACCATCAGAGTCTCTCGCCCCAAGTACCCCTTTTCACGTTGCAAACGATTCTCCTTTATCCTCAATCCATCACCTCTCATCTAACCCGTTGTCCGATGCTCTGTATCATTGCTTCTTGCATCTCTTCTCACCACCGGTCCCTCGTCCCTTCTCATCACCAGCCTTTCAACTCCCACTCCCGCATCCGTCTCTCTCATCACGACCCTCAACCCTCCCCCCAAAACCTCTTCTCACCTCAATACAAAAAACTAACAAGCCACCAGCTCGACCCCCCGCCCCAAGCAGACATCCAATCCTACATCCAAATCTTCTCCCCCAAAACCTCCACCCCGCAAGCCCTCAAATCC
>JFFI01001265.1:0-17615 GCA_001563125.1 Colletotrichum salicis | reverse complement strand
GAGAGAGAGAGGGAGGGAGGTCAAAGCATCTGCGAGACATTTCTTAGCGAGAAAAGCAACGAAGATTGATAACAAGAAAACTAAAAAAAAAAAATCTCTTACACGTAGGTACAGGCCGTACAAACTTCCTACCGCTCGCCTGAAAGCGACAGAGGGCAAACTGGCCGGAATGTGCGGGGTTCCGTCGACTCAGCGGGCGGGGGGGGACGCAGGAAGAGCAGCCGGCCGCTGTCTATGAGTTTTTGGCGGCAGAGGGCCCGACAGAAGAAATGCTTGCTGCATTTTCGCTGCACCTAGGCCAGTGCCGACAGCAATAGTGGGATGCTGATGGCCTAGTTCTCAACTTCTCATGCTACTACGTAACCATAGTGCTTGCTTTCCAAGTGTCCAATGTGACTTTCGCACGTTCTTGCTGTGATCTACTGTGATCTATGTCTCATCCAAGCCCACTACGGCTACATCGAAAAGACATACGTCTCTGCGTCGTCGGTAGAAGGGAAGACGTTCCCCAGGCACAGAAGGTTAGGATCGACGGAATTATTCGGCAGACGTGACGGCTCCCGAATTTCGATATTCAGCGGTGAGCACCGGTTCAAGCATAGGGTCGTCACTGATGATGTTCCCTTTCTCTCTCTCTCTCTCTCTCTGTCCCAGTGTCCCTCTCTTTCCTCTATCCTACGAGCCGGGGGGTCTTTCTGGTAGTGTTGCAACGCAAGGTCCTCTTCCGCATGAAGACGGCGCCCCCCCCCCCCGGTCGAAAGTTGACAAGAGCCCCATTCGGATCTTCAACTAAAGACTGAAGATCGCAATCTTGACCCAGGAAGATGCCATCACAGGCAAAGCCGCTAGCAGCCCAATTACCCTGATCTTTAAGTCGGGCACACAAAAAAGCCATCAACGTGGTCAGGTTCAGGGTCCATTGGAGGTCCAGAGGACGGACGTTTCTCAAGATAGAATTTCGGGGAATAAGTCATGAAGTTCAGAAGAGAGAGAGAAAGAGAGAGAGAGACCCAGAGAGAAAGAGAGAGTGTGTCAAGCGTTGGGTTGCGTCGATATCGCTCTTCACGCGATGTCTCATTAACCACTTGTGGCCAACAATTGAGCACTTTGAGGTAGTAAAATCGGGACAAGAAATTGAATGCGGCCTTGTGCGCCGTGTGCCTGAGCGAGCCCTTTGCCTGCATCAAGCTACAAATGCAACCCACCACTCGGCCCAAGCCCGCTCTAATCCCCGGGGCAGAAGACACCGGTATACCCGGAGGCCCGGAGAGACAGCCGGTTTGCTGGAAGCAATGGGTTTCTTGGAGGCAGACGGTGCCTACCCATCCACCCCTCCATCACGTCTCTGCTTCAGGAACACGCCGTTCGTTTTCCCAGGTGCAAAGTTGCAGTATAACGTAGTTTGAGAGAGGGTTGCCATATGCATGCCCGCCTTAGTGTGCACTCGCTCCCAGATAGGGATTCAAACACCTGCATTCGCGACCATGCCGACGTCCTTTTCCACGCAAAAAAAGTTTGTCTGCTCACCACACATCGATGCAATGCAGGTTTGAGAATGCTTGTGACCAACGCACTCCTTCGCCGTTCATCACTCGGCATGATGCAGGCGAAGTTTCCCACCAAGTTTGCCTCTTCCCGAAGCTACCATCTAGACAGTGTGTTTCAGGGCTGCCAAAAAGACCTCGAAAGTTGGGCGCTGCATACTCGCAAGAGTACTGACAAGTTTCCGAGTCCGAGGTAAACGGGATGTATGCCAAAATTCTCGTGTCTGTTGCCTCTAGTCGTCCTGGTGGTGGGGTTGTAGCTTGTGTTTTGTGCTCCGTAAGCTGCCATACCTTACCTAGCTTTCATCGTATCCGATGTGTCAAAGTCTCGCAAAAACCCTCAGTACCAACAATGTTCGCGCATGATCTGTCGGAAACGGCAGTTTGGCCCCAATCACCCATCGGGCAAACATTGATATCTTGGAAGCGCCTCGGCACCTTACTGGCTACCAAAATTGAAGAGTTCCAAGTTCCTGTTGCAGCAAATTACACTGACCGCTCACCTGAGGCTGCAAACTGCAGCTGTCTCTCGCCACGTGAAAGTTGTTGCATTGCGAGCTGGCTCCCCGTGGACTTTGATAAAGTCACCACCCGCATGTCGCTCTCTCATTCAGGTGGATGGCATCATTCAATACAGATTGCCTGTCGTCTTTTCGCGCCCATTTACCGACTCGTGTCACAGTGCTGCTTATCCTGGCGGTACGAGGTTGTCGGTCTATTGACCGTGGAGCTGTCACTAGTTTAGTTAGGTATCCCGAAATGCCAGCCGTTGGCCGAGGCTACTTTTGTCTTCTCGTTGTCTTGATAGATGCATCGGCTTCCTGTCCGTTTCTAGTATTTAGATGGCTGTGCAGTGTGCGGTACTTCGTACGGATACTGAGAGACCGCATCGATGACAAAAGCTGAGGTTGGAATCCGGGACGCTCAATCTCCCATTCCCCACGCTAAATCACTTCTAGAAGGTTGAGGAACGTCGGTAGTTAGAGACAAGGAAATGAGTTTATCTCCCGTTCGTGGACCCCACGGAAGGTGGACGCCTTTCTGGCGCAGATATTGGAGCCTATCGCGCTTGGCTGTGAACCACTGACGAACCATCGGCGGGACGAGCGGGAGGCCTGCTAAGACCCTGGCCTGGTCGTCTTCCACGTTGTTATCTTGGAAATCGTGAATGGGTCGTGCCGATGGCGAGCTCCGGGCTAGTTAGATTCGTAGGCACCCAAAGATTCATTCGAGCAACGTGACACTGGGGACTCCACCGTACCGAGCTGCGATGTGTTGATAATGTATCATTCAACCGGACAAAGGCGGATGGCTTCTTGAAAAAACCTTTGCCGAGGTGGAATGCTGTTTTGAATACGGTTCGATCGACACAGTTATGAATGGGGGAGGGCCGATTCATGACGGACGTTTCTGTATAGAGAGATGCCTCGTGGATTTCGTTAATTGATGTTCGAAGCGACTCTCAAGTTCCAACGACTGGCGTAGAGAGACCGCGGCCAGACTGCCTTATTCTGTCGATAACCAATATAGATCGACCGGATGATATGACCAGTGTCATCACCTGGGGCAGTCTGATACGTGGTGACGAAGCTTTGCCTTCTAGAACAATGGAAGGATGCAACATGAGAAACGGCTCCATCGTGACCTGGGGCCTCTGCTTCATGCTGGCACCCCTTCCATCTGCCTTCCGTTTCCCATTGTTTCCAATGGCACAAGGCGATGCGTCATGATAACCATGGTGCCCTAAACAGGCAAGTCCCTCATACCCAAGGCTATGCGGGATGCTTCGTGATGGGGACTCAGGCGTCGGAGTGTGTGGGCCCTGAAACCTTCTCGAAGGTCTTGGAGCCTGGAGGCCTATGTATGGGCTAACGGCCGCGGGAATGCCCATTGGTCACTGCGGAGGAACCCCTTGTATTGACCGGTGTGACGGGGTACCCCTGACGAGACGAGTTGGAGTGCCCCATCGAGAAGCCTCAGGATGACAGCTCCCATTATTAACCGAATTCTATGTGGGTTTCGTTCAGCCGGGAGAGGACATCGAGTCCGGTCTGTAACGCCATGTATCCACGTGTGCCATGGCAGAAGAGAAGAGAATGTCCGTCATAAGGGAAGACTTGTCGGCTATCCAGCGCCCCGGCTGCTCTGGCCAAGTCAGTTTGTTTTTGATTCAGCTGAAGGAATGATTCGACCACTCGATCTTCCCTGTCGAGATCAAATATTAAGTAAGTTCATAATAATTGCAAGACCATACGAACAATAGTGAGGCACCCCACGGACTTTACTTGGCCGAGAACGTTACTGATTGTCAATGGTTGCTTATTGCCGTTAGCTGGCAGACTGATAAGTAAGTGCCTTGCCTGACAGTGACACTAGGGATTCACTCGATCCCGGAGGATCTTCCACGCCAAGTGAAGCCCCTGCCCCGTCCGTGACCAGACCGCTAGCCTCAGCAGTTATCTCTGGGCAGTTCGGATGCTGGTTGGCGATAGCGATAGCGGTGAATATACGCATCGACTTCTTGGGGTGGTCGGTTCAGGACCGTCAGGCTAAACGGCGGCCCCAGGCTCCAAAGCACCTCGGGCCCGTTGGAGGTCCCTTTGGCGATCTTCCAGACTCATGCCCGGTTGCGGCGAGGACCCTTGTGGCCGAGCAAGAGACAGATGGACATATGGTGTGGTCCGCCGCTTGGCTTAAATTTGAAGCAGGCCTTTGCTAGATTTGCCAGAAATCCGGGGCAATTAGACCGGAACAAGGTCCGTTTTTGGGCCTGGTCGCCGTTGGGGGTCTCGGTGCCACTGGCTGGGCCGGGACCCCACGGCTTCCTACCCGGGCCGCCCAAAGTACCATGTCCACCAGCCAGGCTCCCAAGTCGTCGGAGGTGAATTGGAGTGTTGGAGAAGGGAACTTCCCAGAGAGAAAAGAAGGGCCCGCGGGTACAATTGGGAACTTCATGAGCATCAAACGACAGATCGCCGGGGTCTCCTCGATCAACCAGCGAATAGATCTGCTCAACTTCCGTCCTTGGACGTCGATATTGCGCCATCCGTGGCTTTTAATGGCTCTTGGTGGAGAGTTTTAAGGAAGCGGCGGTCGGAGGTTTCCAGCGGATGACAATGGTCGGCTGCTGATCTACCATGGACCGTTAGCTGATATTCTAGTGTGGATTGTTATTCCGTACGTTTAGGTATTTGAAGTACGAACATGCCTGGCTCACACCACACAACGCCAGAGAGCAGGTATTGACCAACACGTCCACCGTGTTGGGGCATCTTCGTAAAACGGGGTCGCTGGAGGAAAATTTTGCAGTCGGAAGTATATTCCTACATGGTGAACCCACACAGTAGGTCAGGGTCGTTGGAAGACCCGGGCTGTTTTGGGCTTAAGGTGTTCCGGTGTATTGGATCGTGTCAAGTGTTTGCTCATGTCTGATCCAGCAGCCAGGAACGACCCAACCACCCCGACGGTGGCGAAAGGATTCTGAGCCAGGCACTTGGCTCCTCCCCGTGGCCTCCGCTAAGATAGCACCTGGTCGGCCATCCTCGAGCCCCGGCCACTTGACAAGCCCAGGCTGCTTTGCTGGCCTGATCCAGAAAAGGTCGACAAGCATGCGGTTGAGCCCTGGTCCCATCAACTTCAGTAGAAGCCGAGTCCAGAAAGGTTATTAGCGGGCAATCGTTCTCCATGCCATCCCATGTCGGTTGCAGAGGCCGGGCTCCTATTCGACCGATAAATCCATAATTCGCATGCCACTTTTCTTCGTAGGGCTTTAGAACGGTCCCAAGCGTTATGCTGCCGGTTCCGCGTAGTCTGGGATGCTGCAGCCAGACCCCACTATCACCCATGGTTCGACCGAGAATACCTTGTTCTCGAAGTTATTACGAGGGATTTCGGGCCTTCGATGCTGGCCTTCGAGACCTTCTTTTTTCAAGCCGGCTAGCTCTGAGGAATATCGTAATGAGTGGGATAAACCGTCGGAAACTGCTCGTAAGCATCTTAATGATGTGCTGGTGTTCTCCAACCGTTCGAACCGTTCTGCCATCGTCATTCTCCATTTCGGATTCCGGAATCATGGTAAAAGGATTCGACAAGATCTAGGTAACCTGGTGTGCCTGCAGCCCGAGTACGGATACTGGGATAAGTTGCTTTGGTGAGGGGAAGCTTGAAAAGTTGTGGGATGCCGCGATGCCCAGCCACAGCGTAGTGTACCTGCATGCGATGGTGCAACGGTTCGTCTGTTCCTGCATATGTATAGAAAGAGAACAGTACCTTGGCACCTTGGGGACACTGCCCACAGCATCTCGAAGCTTGCGATACATATGCAAGGTACGGATACGCTGAGCTGTGTGGACTGAGTATTTGGTACCGTTTCTTCCGAAGTACCATCCGGCGAATCATGGGTGCGCGCAACGAGGCCGGGGCCGATAGACACTATGGATGGAAGCCCTGACGTGGTTGCGTGGTCGCATGAACGGAGGCAAATTGGTGATTGGATAATCGCCAGGGTTTCGACCGAGCATGGAACCCTGGCACAAACTCACCGGAACTTTCCCAGCTGTGAGAACCACGCGTGCGACAGTCAAGTCAAATCCCTATTGCAGATGATCTGCGTGTGCGAGACCGATCATGATAAGATGCCCAAATAGGGATACAGCGCCGGTGGTGCATACGAGTTATGCAACATAATGCCTAGCATAGCCCGCTTCGACACCGACGTGCACCGGAAGATGTGCTGATAATGTATGCAGTCTCCGCTGCGAGAGAGACCTGGGCCCTATGCATGGCTGCATGGGCAAAGACCTGGACCACACAGAGCGATAATGAGAAGATGATAAGGCCAGAATCAAGTCGAGTCGGTCGTCAATGGTGCAAGCCGCGGGATCGAGCCGGTTTGTGCCCGGTTTGTGCTGCGGCGGCGCAGCTGTTTGACCCATTGTGCGTGCATCATCCACCCATCGGCCAGTGGCAGCAGGATGGATCATGGAGCAAACAGCAGAACCACAGAACTAATGCACCATTGGTGCCGGAGGTCCTCTGGTGCAATTTTATGCAGAGAACTAACGTCTCAGCTAGAAGACTAGTGGAAAGGAGGCCGTTCCGTAGTCGAGACTTTGGAGTTGCCTGGAGCTGAAAAGGCAATGGCGATGACGATGACGATGAATAGGTATTCCTGAAAAGTCTTCGGTTCTCAAGGCTGAATCGTCTGTAGTTGTAACCTGACTTTGCGGGTCTAGCCGACAGCAGTATGGAAACCGGACTCTCGTTATGCGACTTTTGAGCTGCCGGCTGAAGTTATCAACGTAGTCCAGTCTCCAGCCAATGGGATATTATCCATGTCCGACATGGCTAGCGGAGGAGTCGATACGACTACCACACTTCGTCTTGGACAACTTTGGCGTCAGCCAACTTAACTTGCTTCCAACCTGGTCGCCCCATTCGGAAAGGTAAAAGGCAACGGAGAGGACAGTCCAAGCCGTTAGAACGTGCGGGATTGGCGGACGAACAAAGAGATGCGGATACCTTTGAGACAGACGGTTGGTTGGTGGATGGAGACATGTGAAAGAAAACAGTCGGCTTGGCTGAGTTGATTGGGCCGTTGCAAACAACGCTCTGTTCCACATCGTAGCCAGGACTTGGAGCGGCGCAGCGCCCCAAGTGACCGGTCACTTCTCAAGGAGCCAAAAGGCTTGATCCAAGAGGCAGGTGTTGGGGAGCAACGCAGTAGACGAAGCAAAATCTGGCTGCTCGCTGTTGGAGGCTATATCCGTAAGCCAATGGCTATTGGCCGAATAGACCTTTGATATTCTTTGGTGCGGTTGGTGCTAGTTGCTGTTGGTCCGCAAAGTCGAAAACTACCTACCCAGCATGCCGTCACTGCACAACCCAGCTTTCGCGTAGGCTGAATTGTACCGATACAGACTGCGTTCCCGTCGGTTGCCTCTGACATCCCAGATTGCGAGGTCCGGGCGGATGGATCTGTGATCTGGACGAGACGAGACGGCCGTGGAGTTGACGTATGCACCTTGTCCCCAGAAGTGTCGGATAGAGTGTGGCATATCCGCCGATGGCAGCGTTCAGGGATCGAGTCCTGACTGTAATGCCTGGAGCTGGTGCGCCGCAGACTTCCACGAACCTGGCTGAGCCCAAGTCTCTCGAAACGCTGTCCCTGCGAGCATCAAGTTCAACAGGCTGAACCTGGTGTCCCGGCATAAAGGCAACGTTTGTACGGAGCATCGTGGCGGCGTCTTTTCCAGGCTTGCAAGTGAGATGGACGTCAAGGATAGTAGTATCTATCGATAAGGCAAGAGCTGGTGCGACATGGATCCGAACAGTGACGGGTTGCGGGGGATTTCTTGGTCATTGGCTTAGGGTGTCACGGTGTGTACCGTCCGACCATCTACCCGTACCCGAGTATCGTGAGGGTGTGGTGAGGATGAAGCGGGGTGGTGCAAGGGAGGATGAGGACGAACGAGGGGTAAAAGTGCTGGTCGTGCCTCGCGTACGCAGACAGGCTGCATCTTGCGGTGTTCCTTGCATCTGCGTTTCCTGTAAGGTGCAGCAACCATTTTTCTTCTCTGAGAGAAAACTTTTCTCATGTCGAAATTTTGGAGGTGGAGGTGGTCAGAGTTGGGGCACGGCGCACACGTACCATGGATCAGTATGGAGGTTCAAGCAGGCAAGGTATACACCAAAGAAACATAGTAGAATGCCTTATTCAGAAACGAGTGCGTACGTAAGGCGGGCTCCATGCGTCTAATGCGAGACGAGTTCGTTCGATGTCATGGTGGACGGTGGATGATGGGCGGCGGAGAGTGGACCTGGGTAAAGTAAGTTGTAAGTAAGGTGACCATCTGAATCTAGACGTTGCTGCGTTTCTTGTCGAGGGCCTATCGCATGCATCAAGCTGCCAGATGACCGCTGAGGTAAGGTCTTGCCTGGCTGATGGTATCATCACCCGCATCGACTGCGGATACGGGAGTCTCGGCCCATGAAAATGAAGGGAAAGTCCTTGCGCAGAGTTAGACGCAGCTCTCAGAAGAGGAATCGAGACTGTGTTAGTCATGACACGGTTGACACCTAGGTATCCGTATGATCAGACGGGAAAAGGATGAGAGCCATTTCCAAGGTACTTTACACAGTACCTACCCATTACCTAAGCACCTAAGGTACCTTAGGTCCTGGAAGAAGAGCTTGCTGCATGGCCATGAGGTAGGTAGGTGGGAGAACGGGGACTCGGGAGCGCCTTCTCACAGCCGAATGTTTGCTTTTTCCCGCATCATGGATCCAATGGAGACGGGACTGACCAACGGGGGTCCCGTTCCCCAAATCCCAACGGCAGCAGCTTTCCTTGGCCCCCCTGCCGCCTTACCTAAGAACGCTCGATGGGAACTTGGGAAAAGAAGGCAAGTGGGCAGGAAGGAACTTGGTACCTGGGTTTTGAGAATCTTCGGGTTGGCAGTGGAAGAAGTTGGATCCATCTCAACTGTGCCTTCTCCAGGTTGGCCGCAGTTGGCAACTGCATCTGCATCTGCATCTGCACCTGCACCTGCACCTGCTCCTTCTTGCTGCTGCTGCACCTGCAGGCACATCCTTGGCTTGGTGCCTTCCTTTTCCAATCATGCGGCGTGCGAGGCCTTCAAGGTTGCCTGTCACCTGTGATATTCAGGTTGGTGTTTGGGGCTTGAGCAGTCGGTGACATCGAGTCCTCTTTCCCGTCACAGACTTCCCATCCCATCAGGTCAAGTCGTCACGTGGCGTGTTGCTTGAGTATGAGCATCCGTACCTGCCTCGAGTTGACAACTTGGTATTAGGTGTACTAAGATACTTTACCTTAATCAGGTATCTAATGGTCTGCAGAAAGATGGAAAGAAAAAGCAACACCGTTCTTTCCACTTCATCCGAACAGGCCATCCCGTACGCCCTGTGCCTTAGCCCGCAGTCATTACTCTCATGGATTTGAACATTGCCCTACCGAACCCATCTCAGCTCCGGATGCTGCGTCCGCAGTACATACATACGTGCCCGTGGTTCCGTGGTGCCTCAATAGTACATACCTTACACACCTTACTTGACGGCATGCACGCCGAGCACTGCCTCAACTAGACTGCTTGTTGCATGGACCTCCTCGCCGCGACGTGGTGGCGACAATCTTTTCGCTCTTTTCAATCTAACTTTCCATCCTCCAAGGGTCCGATTGCCAATTCGGACCTGAAAAGATCGGATGTCACCTTGTCGCCCACCGTCCGTGCCAAAGTCGACAGCATCATGAATCCACTGGCTTCGTTGGTTTGCTTCACCATCAATATCGGGCTCCCTGCCCTGTCCCGTCATGATCATCAGCCGCGGGCCGCGGGCCACTCATGAGGCTTGCTTAGTCCCAGCCATCGCAACCACTCTTCACCATTCGAGCATGTCGAGGCACCCGAGACTCCCAAGACTCAAGAGGCTCCCGCCAATCCGTCGACAATGCCAGGGGTGTCAGGGTTGATGCTTGGCCGTCACCAAGCCGCTGGACCAACCGGGACGGCCAGGCCAGAATTGGCATGCTAGATCTGTCGAGACAACTCAACTCGGCTTTGGCGGGGTCGTGGTCAAGTGACGCAGTCTGCAATCCAACGCCCCACGCGCCGGCTCGACTCAGCAGACAGGCGCGTGAAAGAATGGAGAACAAGTCGAAACCAGAAACAACGCCCGTCAACATATCCGCCAAACCAAGACTCACGAGGTGATATGGATCCGTGAGAGTCCAGGCACGCGAGAAACTCTTGCTAGTGGCGGCTGCGTCATCGCTAGCCAACGCGATGCCGTAAAGCCACAACCAAAAACTTCAAAGCGCGACGCGGGGTCGGTGACTGGCGATAGCAAACGTGTGACGGACGCCCAAATCGACCACTGATATGCCAAGCGGCACTCAACGGACGCCTAGTGGTGGATGGCACCTCACGGCAGAGGTTATCGTTAGACTCGCTTCCCTAGAGTTCTGGCAGGGGGTCGCCAAAGGTGCGCCTGTTCAGCGTTCTGAATGGCCCGGCTTCGTCTCCATCACACATCCTTTGTGCGTTTCGTGTTCCTGCACAACTACGGTACCCACCAGACGAGAGGCTTGCATAGCTGGCCCGAGAGGGCTTACTGGCGCGTTGGCGAGCTGAGTACGACGCCCGTATGCATCGACATTATTCGAGCACACTCACATGTTCGCCGCTTGCAAGAAATCAAGTTGTGCTACGAACGGGGGGCCACCAACCACTGGCCCCCTCGCATGCCGTTGGCTTTGGTTCCCACTTGAGGAATCCAAGGGCTTATCCGTACAAAACTACGAGGATAAGTGGGTGTGCGGCCTCCGCCAGGGCCATTTTCACAATCAATCCAATACTCGGACGAATTATCATTTTGATAGCTGTGGGCTTTTATTCTTAGAAAGCCGGGACCTCTAATATACTCCAATAACGCAGCAATTATGTGCCTGACGACATCGGATGGACGAGCCACACACGGCTTTCCCAGAGCTGCGGTTGCAATACTACCTATCGCTCAAGCCCACTGTCTTCCCAGCTCAAGGGCAATTGACAGGCTCCGTTCATCTCTGCGGCTCTGGCATGAATGATGAACGGTGACCCGCTGGCTACCCTAGCTGTCAAAGTCAATGCTGCTCGGGCAGCCCAGCAATTGCCGCGATGCTCCGCGTTTCGAGCACTTCGGAGCAGTCATAGTCGCCTGTCGGGGGAGTTCAGCCAAGCACATCTTTGCTCAGCCGCTCTGAAGCATGAAAATGGATTACGAATGCTCCCACGAACCGCGAAACTTACTGGGGCATCAACAGAGCCACCGTGATCCAGGAGACGAACGGCAGTTGACGTTTGGCTTGCAAAGGAAACAAGCTGACATCTTCCATGATTGCCGCTCGCGCTGGTTTCTATCACCATCGCCATTGCCGCTGTTACAACTACGGCTACTAGACGCAACCTCTCAAGTGATCAACAGCAGGCGGCGCAACGCCCTCCAGTGTTCGCTGGTCTGGTACCTTGCATGCGCGTTTCGGCCATGGTTTGCTGCGGGTGTGCTAGCACAATGAGCGATACGACTGGCGTGCAGCATGAGTGTGTCTGCATGTGTGACTGTCGACAGAGGGTTCATCCAGCGAATGATGGTGCCTGAGAGTGTGGTCGGACGCGCGCCAGGCTGGGCTGAGATGGCGAGTGCCAATCGAGGACGCCAATTATGCTAGTTGTGTGGACGGCGATGGACACGCTATCCACTTGTGCCTCGATTTGCCGTCCTATCAACGAGTACATGGTCCTCGGGTTTATGCAGCTCTGCCGAGTTACCTCGACGCATTCTTTGCTCACTCATCACTGAAGTATCTCGAACCTGTCTCATCTTGCATACTCTGTTTGTGGAAGCCCGATTAAAACTACCCTCAGCATATTCTTTCCCCGGTTGTATCACTTGGTGCCTGACTACAACGACTGAGAAGCCGCTGTGGCTGGTTGGCTGTACTTCGGCCTGGTCGGTACTGCGACCAGGTACCCATCTGCCTTCCTTTCCGTATTCAGGGCATAACGGACTATGGGCTGGGCAGCTAATCACGAACAAACGGCTGATGGCACTCTCATGTACGGCGGCATACAATAGTCGTGTATAGTGCTGCTCTGTGCTCAGGTCCAGATGCTCCCGCGACGCCCGTTCATGGCCGCCGTCAACGCCATCTGCCAGCGTTGGCTTGGTTGCTGTAGTTGTCTGAGAGCAACATGACGGCTGGTCAGGGCTCTCTCTATCTCTCTGCGCTTCAAGTGAGGATTGCTCGAGGGAAACGTCACCCGCAGTTCCAGCCAAGAGCCTGAATGAGTTTGGTTTGATATTTCCTGCAGAAAGCATGATTTATTTCATCTGAAAGGCAGAAAATGCAAAAGCCCTGACGGCATCGAGGCCGGCGTGTTCCTGCAAGATGTCGTATGTGTGCGTCTGTTGGCACCCAGCAAACTAGCTACCTACGGTACGGATACGCAGCCAGTCAGCCAGAGGATTCTCGTCCTCGGGTACTTCAAACAGACCAGCAAAAAGGATACCCTAGCACACACAAGAACAGGCAGGCTGTCAAGTATCCTTCAGATTGCGGCACATCCGAGCGAGGCTTGACAGTCCGTCTCGTCTCGTCTCGTCCGTTTCGTCGCTTTCTGGGCACAAGATGCCCTGGCAAGCCCGGGCGAGGAACAGAGAACGGAGAACGGAGCTCTTGGGTTGTCTGGACGGTGTGTCCATACGAATATCCGTTCTCCTCACTGCGTACCGTACCTGCGTTTTGCCCATCCAGAATTAGAATAGACCTGGTGGCTGCGCCATCCTCTCGTCCCAGCCCACCCACACACAGCATGCCACCCACAAAACGACACAACTCATCATCCGGTGCGGTAGGGCCAAAGCACCGAAGCCCACCAGCACCACTGCACCACCCATCTGATGTTTCCGCTTGGTCCCAGAGCCAGACATGCAGAGGGCATACAGACAGGACCCACTCATGACACCGTCTCGTTCGCCTGGTGTTCCTGTTCCTGGTCCCTCGCCGCCGTCGCTCATCCATCCACCCATATTCTCAAATCCATCCACTATCCAACGAGTGTGGCGGTCCACCCACACTTCTATCCTCTCCACCCCCCTTCCGAGTCCACGCGCTAGGAACGGAAGCCCATCCCAGCGACCGAGAGCTACGTACCGACAGAGGAGGGATCCCGGTACGTATCTCGACACATCCTAGCCGGGTCGTCTACGTACTTCGGATCCACAAGATACGTACTCGTCTACCCCTGGCCCCGGTCGACTTGTGTGGGTGAGACATGCCTGCGTGTGGAGTGAAGACGAGTGAGAGAGAGAGAGGAGACGAGGGGACGGGGGTTCGAGGACGAGGGTCCGTCTACTCGAAGTGCGCTAGGGTCTGGGATGGTCTGGTCTGGTCTGCCACTTGGCTTGGTACTCAGTGTCCTGTACCATCGGCCTATCGACGACTTTTATCTTGCGCCAGTCGGTTGATCTTGGTCTCTTTTCTACTTATCCCCCTTCACCACCCACGTTCATTGCACTCTCGCTATTTCATGATCGACACTCCGTTCGGCTACTGTGCGCTGTGATCTTTTCTTCTTATGACCTCTCGGTTCTTCCTTCTTTTGAGACTCGACATTTGGGAAACACTTCGACCTGCTCGAATCATCCCGTCCTTCCTTTAAACAACACCACAACTCAGTATCCATCAACCGTCTTCGAGCACATAATACACCAAGCCAGTTCAACTCTATCATACCTTTTCGATCTTGCAACGACAACTTCCGAGAATAGAGGAGAGACAGAGAAACACTCCAGACGAGTTCCATGTACAACTAAGACAAACCCACACTTTCACTCATCGAGTCACCAAACACTCTGACGGTCATTGTCCACCAACGACCCGTCGTCCTATCCTTCACACAGAAGAAACCGAAACCCACCGTCATTAGGCCAACTGCCCATCACTCAGTTCGACAGAACCTGAAAGTGTACAACATCGACTACACTACACCACGCATTATACGACTAATCAGTAAAGACGGCCTCGAACACCCCGCCGACTAACACACACAGCTCAACACGACAAACTTTGTCTGGTGCGTCCCGAATGAGCAATAAGAGAACAAAATACGGAAGAGGCTAGGAACTGATCATCGAATAGACGCATCACAATGGACGCCACCATGATGACGGCACAGGCAATGGGACAAGCTCCCTTCCTCTACTACCGCCCCGAACAGAAGCTCGACACCTCAAGGCACCGTGGTCACTTCTCGCAGCAGCCCACCATGTCCCAGCACATGCCCATGTACCCCATGGTCCCAACTCTGCCTTCAACGCCCATCTACTCGCGCCCCAACTCGTCCTGCTCGCAGCCCATGGGCCCCACGCTGTACAGCAATGGACCTGCGAACATGACGCCGATGGCATCTCCCCAACCCATGAGCCACAAGCCCGCTATCATGCTCGAGACGGAGATTTGCGACGATGGCCTCTACTTCCCGTCAACGCCGCCGCTGTCGACCTGCGGCAGCGCCACCAGCAGCCCTAACGCCAGCTACGATCTCCTCCAGACACCGATGAACCCCATGTTCTCCGGTTTGGAGGGCATCGACGGTATGGAGGGCTTCAAGGAGACGCTGGAAGTGCCTGAGAACCACGCCGTGGACTGGAGCAGCTGCGGGTCACCCCCGATGACACCTGGTAAGTTGGAATCATAACGCGGGCAATTTCCATCCCGTTCCGTCCCGACTTGCTCTGCTTTTCTTGCTTTCGCATTGCAATCAATACACTTTTGCGCTGCATGGGCCTCGGCGGTTTTTTTGACCCCATTCCCAACGGCCTGGGTGGTGGTTGCCGGAAGCAAGTTTGGCGGGGCACTTCGTGGGATTTACTGAGGGACGTTTTTCGGAGGCTAACTCAATTTGGCAGTCTACCTCCAAAACCAAGCAGCCCAGGTCCCCTCGCTTAACACCAACACTAGCGACCTCCTGTCCACCGCATCTTGCCCTTCACTTTCTCCCTCTCCCTCACCGTACGCCAGATCTGTCACCTCCGAACAGGATCTCGACTTTTGCGATCCTCGCAATCTCACTGTCGCTGCTGCACCCAACACCTCCAACCCGACTTTGGCCCCCGAGTTCCCTGCATTCACCCTCGGTGATGAGCTCAGGAGTGAAGTTTCTGCCAAGACCCCTACCTCAGCCCCCTCTCAACCGACTTTTGACTTCAACCCTGCCTTCCAGCACGGCCTTCCCGCATTTGAGGACCTGAGTGATTTGGAATCAGAGGACGACTTTGTCAACGGTCTCGTCAACCTCGGCGACGCCCACTCTGCTGAGGTCCGTCGCCCTCGCGCCTGCACCGGCTCCAGCGTCGTCTCCCTCGGCCACGCCAGCTTCATCGGCGAGGAGTTCAACTTTGACGAGGCTGATTTCTCTGCACCTGCCTGCCTTCCCAGTCCTTCCTCATCCTGCTCCGACAACGACTGCCACCAGGTCAAGCGTCGCAAGGTTGTCAAGAAGGAGGCCAACGACTCTGCGTCCAGCATGAACACCGTTTCTGGAGCTTCCCAGGCTGCCAGCAGCGAGCAGCGTTCCAACAGCCAGGCCCCCGCTTCCGAGGCCAACAGCTCTTCTGACTCCGAGTCCAACTCGGCGCCTCTCCCAGCTCCCGTCAACCGCCGCGGCCGCAAGCAGTCCCTTACCGAGGACCCCTCCAAGACTTTCGTCTGCGAGCTCTGCAACCGCCGCTTCCGCCGCCAGGAGCACCTGAAGCGTCACTACCGCTCCCTTCACACCGGCGAGAAGCCTTTCGAGTGCCATGAGTGCGGCAAGAAGTTCTCCCGCAGTGACAACCTGTCCCAGCACGCCAGAACCCACGGCAGCGGCGCCATCGTCATGGAGCTCGACGACTCAGGCGTTCACTCCTTTGACCACGGCATGATGGGCCACCCTGAAGACTATCACACTCTTGGCAAGGTCCTCTTCCAGGTTGCCTCTGAGATTCCTGGAAGCGCCAGCGAGCTCTCCTCGGAAGATGAGAACAACAAGAAGAAGCGCAAGCGCTCTGACTAAACCGTCATGAGTGACTTGTTTTTTTCGCATTCAATTTCAGCATCGACAGCGATCAATAGTTGCTCTCGATGATGCCCGACACGACTTTGATGACGACAACTTCTTTTTTGATTAATTTTTTTTCCTTCTCAGGCCAGCCCCGCTATGTTTTACGCGGATAGGTCACTAGGGTCACACAGGGCGCCCTTCCACAGGAGGACCATCATGAACCACCAGAAGATGGTCCGCCTCGGGAAGGGCCACACGCGAAAAGTGCAAGCGGGTTTGGGCATTTTCTCACCAACGCATTGTCTTCCACTGTATCAGTATTTGCGACGCCAGACTCGCCGACTCCCTCCACAGGTCTCGGAAATCGGTCAGCGTCGAAGGGATGCGTTGTTTCAAGGGCAGCATTGATGATCAGCACCAAGAGTTCAAGAACGCAAGGGCAAAGGCAAGAGCAATCCGGAACCAGGACAACGGCGTGTAACGGTGGACTTCGTTTCAAACAGACACACAGCAGCAGCATGATTGTTTATTCGTTTGGTTTTTTTTCGGAGACAGAGCAAAGGGAAGACACAGAGACACACAGCCCGAGACTCAACGTCCAATTTTTTTGGCAGCGGCCGAAGCGTACTTTTCTCTACGCTCGTTGTAATCTCTCCAGCATGTTCGGAGGCCGGCAGCCAGCATCGCATTTGGAAACATGGGAACATTTCTTCTTGTGCGCGGCAACCCGACGCTCGGGCACCTCTCTTGGGAGGGTTCTTGTCTTCGGGTTCGTCGCCTTCATGTGTTTACTTTTTTCACCTTCGAGTTGGGATTCTTCTCGTTTGAGCTCTTATCTTGTTGGTCGCGGATCCAAACTAGTGTGAGAGAGAGGAGGAGGGGGGGCGGGGTGCTTGGAGTGCAGGTCACCTCATCATCGGACAAACAGAAGATGGATTTTTTTCTTTTCGCCGCAAAAAAAACAACTTTGCAAACCTGTATACACACAAACACATTTCTGAACACAACACAAAAAAAAAGAGAACACTTTTACGCGCTGCCAAAAACATTTCTTGCCCGATCTTCTCGTGATCATGTCTCCCTAAGTGTTTGCCTTCGCTCTTGTGTGATTTGACTCGGGCTGAACAATGTTCTTAGTTCATCGATCGATGGTGGCTTGACGGCATCATTCCCAGACATGGGTTCAACTTTTTTTCAAGACATGAACGGGGTTCCAGCCCGGATGCCGTCATGCATTGTTTCTCCATCGGGGAGTCCAATCGGATGTTTTTATTGTTTCCTTCTCTTGACAAGTCTCCCCCGATCCCATTCTTTCCGTTTTTCTTTCCTTTTGTCTGGTCTTTTCTTAGGCATTTTGTCTTGTCTCGCGAGCTGCAGGTCTTAAGCTAACAAAACCCGACGGGTCGACTTTACACCTAGGTAGGGCCTGCGTTAGCGCTGCAGCCTTAACCGATGGTAAGAAAAAAGTCCA
>JFFI01001262.1:41029-55429 GCA_001563125.1 Colletotrichum salicis | reverse complement strand
GAGATGATGAAGACATGTGTCTCGGTGGGAATAGTTTGCTTTCTTGCTGCGTTTGGAGCGAGAGGAGATAGGGGTTAGTCACTCGCAGGGTATCAAATATGCAAAGTGGAGGAAGTAGCTGACTGGTGGGATATCGATGAAACGAGACTAGACTTCAGTTGTTCAAGACTTGTGAAAGTGAAAGTGCTGTGAAAGTTCATTTCGATGCTCATCACAACGGCCATGTTCTTGGTCTGGGCATATACAGTCTGTAAAGGGTGGGATTCTAATACAAAACACGCTTTTGAAAACTTATTCATATTGGCATAGGTCACTCGAACCGTCTTCCTACCGATGAGAAATCTCACTTGTGAGACTGATATGAGTTGCGTGACCTGACAGCTTCATAGAATGGAGTAGGAAGAGAGACAAAGGGTCTGGTGAAGACGGGAGGTTCAAAAAGTTACCTAATCGGTGCCGACCTTGAGCATGAAGCGGCCCCACTACTCCGTGCATCCTGGACAGGGGCGGGACAGACAGGGCCAATTCTAGGTTTCTGCTGGAGCCAACCTGGGGAAATCGCAATTCTGCCTTTTGCAACACCACAAACTCCACTGTCGCAACATTGATAGCAGAGGGCTGACTGGATCGGGCTTCTCGCCCAACATGTCTCTCTCCTCCGACGAAGAAGAAGAAGAAGAAGAAGAAGAACTCCTCTTCGACAACCAATCCTTCGCCTCCGAATCCAGCGACGACGGCGAAGAGATACCGGCCCCGCGACCCCTGCATCACAACTTAAACTACTTTGCGCCCCCCTTCTACGGTCGCCCGCCGACCCCTCTACCCCCTTCGCCGTCGCTGACGTCGCTCCTCCGCCCTTCGCGACCGACGACCCCCGATGCCTCGGACGACGACTTCGAGCCCTTGCCGCGCGCGTCACCGCAGGTGCCGACCTACGAGTGCTACGGCTTCGTGCTGTACCTCTTCTCGACGCTGACCTTCCTCGTCTACCTGCTCTGGTCCTACCTGCCGTCACCTTTCCTCCACGCGCTGGGCATCTACTACTATCCGAACCGCTGGTGGTCGCTCGCGATACCGGCTTTCCTCACGATGCTGGGGGTCTACATTTACATTGCGCTCGCGGCGTACAACACGGAGATTCTGACGCTGCCGCTGAGTTCCATTGAGACGGTGGTGGATGATGCTTCTAAGATTGGGGTCATTGACAGCAAGGGACGCCTGAGGGATGACCCGAAGAAGAGGTCGAGGAATAAGAGAGATCATAGGTTGCCGGGGGGAGGGTACGACTGGAAGAACATATGGAACGAGGGGACGGATGCTGTGATGGATATACCGTTGGCCGGCGCGTGTGAAGTTCTCTACGGGGAGGGACGAGACTTCGAGTCAGAGGACGAGTACATTGTGACATGAAGCTTTGAACCAATAATTAATGGAAATCGAATACAACCAAAGAGGAGTTACCCAGTGACGCGCGAGTGTCATAGTCGTATAGTATTTTGAAATAACTCTCCTATTGAGGCGCCGCTTCTTAGACGCCATACTCGAATGCTTATGGTGGGATGTGACGATTCTGTAATCTGATGGTTGACATCCCTGCTCGGTCAATAGCTCTCACCGAGAGCTCGTACAGTGTGTCACGCTATGACACGGTGGGGTGTGGCTGGAATCTCAGCCTTGCACCTTCCTCCAACCACCGCGCCAAATTTTGACCAGACGCGACTTTCATTCGAGCGACGCATCGCAACAACCTACCACACCGCCATCGAACCATCTCAATCATCTCGGTGGATTGTCGCTTCGCATACCTCATCGCAATCATGTCCCAACAACCGCTATCATCGGCCGTCCAGCCGACCGACATCTACGGAGGAGGTAAATGCTCACCTCCCGCTGTACTCTACGCGTGGCCCAACCTAACCATTACGAACAGATGAGGTCTCCGCTCTGGTCCTCGACCCAGGTTACTGCAGCACCCGCGCCGGCTTTGCTGGCGAGGATGTCCCCAAGTCCGTCTTCCCGTCCTTCTACGGCCGCGTTGGCTCCTCGGATACCCCGACGACCGTCTTCGGCGACGAGTGCTTGATCCCCCGGGCAGACCTCGAGGTCCGCAACTACATGACGCGCGACAGTGTCGTCGAGGACTGGGATGTCGCCAACAAGCTCTGGGAGCACATGCTCATCACACGCCTTCAGCCTGGACGCCCTACGCATCCGTCCAAGAACGGCCTCAACGATGACCCCAAGGAGGAAGTCGAGGGAGGCGAGGCCAACGGCGACGTCGATGTCGCCATGGAGGACGTGGAGTCGCATGAGAAGGCCCTGCAAGAGAACCCGCTCCTGATGACCGAGGCGCCGTGGAACTCCGCCAAGTCTAGAGAGAAGGCTATAGAGATTATCATGGAGAACTGGGGCTGCCCTGCGTTTTGGCTTAGCAGAACGCCTGTTCTGGCAGCTTTTGCCGCTGGTAAGGCGAGCGCCCTGGTCATTGACGTCGGCGGCTCCAACACTTCGGTTACGGCTATCCACGACGGCATGGTTCTGAAGCGATCCATCCAAAAGTCCCCTGTTGGTGGCCTGTGGCTGTCATCCCAGATTCGCAGCCTGTGGGAGACCTCAGAGCCCAAGATCGAGCCCGTTCCTACATTCATGGTCGAGAGTAAGACCCCCGTTGATGCAGGCACTCCTGCTCAGTTCAAGGAACGCAAGTTCGACTTCTCCATCAGCGACTCGTTCCGCACCTACGAGGACGATCGTCTCCTTACGGAATTCAAGGAGTCAGTAGTCGAGACTTGGCGCGGACCCGGCAAGTACGCCGTGCCGCAAAACGAGGAGTTCGCCAAGACGCAACCCGGCCGTGTGTTCGAGTTCCCCAACGGTGCGAACCAGATGTGGCGCGAGCAGCGGTACAAGGTCTCCGAGGGCATGTGGGACGAGACTGCGGCGTTCCCGACTACTAACGAGGAGTTCCGACTGAACAAGTCGCAGACGATCCCCGAGCTCATCCGCGCCGCCCTGAATGCCGTCGACGTCGATCTGCGCCCCAACCTTCTCGGTAACATTGTGGTCACCGGCAGCACCAGCTTGCTCAACGGCTTCAACGACCGTCTGAACAACGAGCTTACGGCCATGTACCCTGGTCTCAAGATCAAGATTCACGCGGCCGGTCTCTCCAGCGAGCGTCGCTTCGGCGCCTGGATTGGTGGCAGCATCCTGGCCAGCTTGGGTACCTTCCACCAGATGTGGATCTCGCGTAAGGAGTACGAGGAGAACGGTGTCAGCATCGTTGAGAAGCGCTGCAAGTGATTGCCGTCATTTGCCGACCGCGGGGATCAAAGTTAGGATAGGGTAGCAGGAGTATGGCGGAAGGGTCATCGTTCTCGTTACTAAGAAAGGGGCGTACGGAGTTTGCACAAAAGGCTTTTTTCTGACTATCAGAGGGGGAGGAGACGGTGGGCGTCAAAAGACTACCTCGCATTAAAGCCGTCTTGGAAGGATGCTATCTGTACGCGTATGCAATCTTTTCCTTCATTGGAGATAGATAGATTGTGAGAAATACAAAAACGTTTCAAACGAATGTTGAGTGCACTATGCCCACTTTGCAGCGATTTGGACAGGTACGTACTTGAATATCGGCATGGAGGCGGCGAATCTATGGGCATGGATTGTGTAGGTAGTTGCGACTATTGCATCAGATCTTTTCTTGCGGGTCGATCCTCCAGCCAGCCACCCGCAATCCAGGTTGGGGTAGACAATGGACAAGTAGGTAGAGTGAACATGGCACTTTGTCCTGCTCCTTAGTGAATGGAAGCATATTTGGCTCTACGCTATGCCGCATTAGTAGAAGAGTGATTCTGGGGAAATCGGTTTAGAAAGCGATTGATGTCGAGATGGATGTCTTGAAGGGCCAAAAGGGTAGCGCCTTGTTCACTGCGCAAACAAACTCCTTGATGACCATAGAGCTGGACAAGTTGCGACACCTTGATTGATATCTCAGGTATAGGAGATTGTAAAAAAAAAAATCGAATATGTCAGCATATATTTATGTACCTTGGACATCCGGTAATACCATACCTTAGGTAGGGAAGGTATTCCTCAAGGCATTTGCTCCTTCCTTCCGTGTAAGTGACCGCGACCCACTCTTGCTCTCCTTCTACCTTACCGTCCCGTCCGTCGACACCCTCCCTCACTGGACTTTCTCTCAGCCAGGCACCTACTTGAATAAAATCTTCTCCTGCACACTCCCAACACTTTACCGGCCTACCTTATCTTAGACGACTTACCGCGGCAATCAGCTTCTCAGCTTCTCACACCACTTATTTCCGCATTCATCATCATCAAACGGCACTTCCATCACAGCAAGCGCATTTTGGCCATATCGTCACCCAAGAGCAGTCTTTTCTTACTTCACTTTACCGAATCATCAAAGCATCCGCCTGCACAACTTCGCGTCAGGAACGCAAAACCTCCCTCCGCCACTATCGAATTTAGGTATGGCATGACAGAAACAAGCCCCATTGCCGATGGCCGCCTGGGGTAGAACGGGCAGGCACGGGCCACTGGCCATTGCTGCCTTCCTCAAAGCAAAGTAATTGGCTGATAACTAGCGCCTCAGGCACCCCTGCAGAAATCGCACCTGAGTCACACAAATTTCTGCGGCTCTACGTGAACTTTCCCTCCTGCTTCCCCAGAGCCGACCGACGCGTCGCCCCATCGACTTCACGAGCTCCGAACGAACGAACGTTGATCCCGACGCATCGGAAAACACAACGCGAGGCATGGTATAGAACCGAAACAGGTCGGCGCACAATATCGGAGGTGCCAGATGGTGGATATCCGTGCAAGCATCGACAACATGGGCGCCGACACTCCCAAATCCCCTCCTCGCAGTGAGGAGGCGCGCGATGCTCAGGACGACGAGCAAATCGAGAAGACTCTCGCGAAACTCCAGAATGGCGAGGATATTGGAATCACAATTGATGACACACCTTTCGACCAGTCTGGGAAGGCTGACGATGCCCAAGACTTTGAGGATATTAGCGACGACGATCTTCCGGAGGAGGAGGAAGGCAACGCTGCCACTTCCTTGTCCGTTCCAGGTCTGACAGATGACGGAGGTACGAGTAACGACACCGACGACTTGTTTGGCGATGGACCATCTTCCCCGATTGAAGTCCCTGGTCCGCCATCACCAGCTCCTCACGTTCACGATCCCGACGATGCCGATCCATCACGATACCGCGACATCAACTTCGATCCCGAACCTGGCTACGAAGCTGCCAACCAAGATCCCGAGATTCCTGCTCCAGCTGAGACTGCTGAAGATTTGGTCAAGCAAGCCTGGCCGACTTGGGAGAAGGGTGTGGTTTTGAAATGGAACGAACTCTTGCCTCCCAAGAAGGCCCGGTGGATTGAGAAGAAGCCCACCAAGAAGCCGAAGACTCTCATCTTCTCCAAGCTCACTCTGGATCTTGCCGCCGATCAAGAGAAGCTTTTCCGCATCCCCGGACCCGCGACTGTGACTCGTAAGCAGAGACGCATCGACGATGAGTCTAGAGGGCTCATGCCTTGCGCTCCACAAGAGTCTTCAGACGAGGCCGAAGCTGAAGAGTTCAATCTGGAGCAAGAGTCCGATTCGGAAGCAGTGGCGGGATTTACGCTTCAAGACATTGAGATGGTTTGCGACGACTGGTCTATCCGCATCGAGCAGGCTGAGCAAGACTTCCACGACCAACAAGCGAAGGAGGCTGCAGTTGAGGCAGCCGCGGCCGCCTCTGCCAAGCGTGCTCATGATGATGCGTTTGACTTCGACTGGGAGGCTGAGTTCCTCGAAGATGAAGAGCCAAAAGCGCCACCAAAGAAGAAGGCGCGTCCGCCACCGCCAAAGGGCTTACCAGAGATTCCTCGATTCACAGCACCATCGTTCGACTCGTTTGAGGATGTGACAAAGCGCGCCTCCAAGCGTGTCATTCTCGATTTGAACGACCCTTATCTTCTCCTGGAAGAAGCCGAATCACAGCGTGGCCCCAAGCGCCAACGCGTGGAGCACAAGATGACGCGTATGGCGAACGGTCACCTGAGACCCGACTTATCGTCTCGCTTCAATATGTCCAATGACGATGCGTACGAGGCGCTCAAGGAGAACCACCAACACAAGGTCAGAGCAACTCTGGGGAATCTTGCCGTCGAGCACAGTATGCCTGCGCTTAAACTGGCTTGGCCGTTCTACAAGGTCAAGCTGGACATTCGACGCGATGGGTTCCACCGGCCTCATTTCAAATTTGGAAAGCATGAGCGTCAGACAGTCAGGTTCAGCAAGTTGGGTTTCCATAAGCGCAAGACCATGAAGGGGAAGGCTCATGAGGTCTTCAAAACCACCAGGGACTTGGGCATCACGGATAATTCGACCGCTGTACTCTTCGAGTACTGTGAGAGAACGCCACCCGTCCTCTCCAACTTTGGCATGGGAAACCGTGTCATTAACTATTATCGCAAAAAGAAGGTTGATGACGAAGAGACGCCACCAAAGATGGAGATTGGTGAGTCTCACGTCCTCTTGCCCGAAGACAGATCGCCTTTCGCCATCTTCGGTGAGGTTGAAGTCGGCCAAACGATGCCTACTTTGCACAACCAGATGTACCGGGCGCCCATCTTCAAGCATAAGCCGCGGTCTACAGACTTCCTCTGTGTCCGCAGTTCAACGGGCGTTGACGGAGCCAACTGGTACCTACACAAGATTGATCATCTTTACGTCGTTGGCCAGACTTTTCCTAGTGTTGAGGTCCCCGGCCCTCACTCCAGAAAGGTCACGAATGCCTCGAAAAACAGAATCAAGATGATTTCGTACCGCATGATGAGGAGGAACGAGCACAAGTTGGTGAACTTATCAGAGGTGACGAAGCATATTGCCGAGTCCACGGACGCTCAAAACCGGCAAAAGCTCAAGGAGTTCCTATCCTACGCCAAAGTTGAGAAAGGACTTTGGGGCTTGAGACCCGGGGAGACTCTTATGGATGAGAACTCGATACGAGCGATGATCAAGCCTGAAGACGTCTGCCTGATTGACGGTATGCAGCTGGGCATGCAGATGCTGGAAGACGCTGGTTTCGACCCTAACAACGTCAACCTGGAGGACGACAACGAAGAGGTTGCCGAGGATGAGGACGACGATCGCACGGGCGCAGGCACTGCCAAAGGTAGTAAGAAGGCTGCCGAGAAGAACGAAGAAAAACTGGCAGACAAGATGGCGCCATGGAAAACCAGCAAGGCTTTCATCGATGCATGTGCTGGCAAGGCCATGCTCAAGCTTCACGGACAAGGAGACCCGACTGGCCATGGCCTTGGGTTCAGTTTTATCAGGACTTCCATGAAGGGCGGCTACATCGAGACTGTCCAGAAAGGTGGATCCCACACCACTGCAGCTGACGCCATGGCAGCCCACCCTGACGCACAACGAAAGGCGAACAACGGCCACGCTTACAACGTCAAGGAGCAAGAAGCCATGTACAGAAAAGGCATTCGCGAGATTTGGGACAAGCAAAAAGACAGTTTGGAGGATGGCACACAGAAGGACGACGACCTCGTGGTCCCTCTGCCACCAGACGAAGACGACCGATTCAACCCCCAACAAGCCCAGACCCCCGCCCATCATGCCGACGAAGGAATGAGTCAAATTACCGGCCTGACGACATCAACTAGCCGGAACCAGCGAAGGAAACTCAAGATCACCCGAGAAGTTCTCAATGATCAAGGTGCTGTCGAGCAAAAGGTCATCATCCTTGAAGACCCTGTGATTATAGACCGTTATATCAAGAGAAAGAAGGAGTTGGAGTTGGAGGATTTCAAGTACGAACTCCCACCACGACTTCCCCCTCCCCATCCCTTTTCAGGTCTACTATTCAACTTTCATGCGCTCCCCGCTCACATAATCTCGTGTTTAGTATCTACGAAGGACGACCGACTGGTGTCGCAGATGACGACCGCCGTCGCCTGGTTGAGTAGGCATTATCCTTCCGTAGATGCGGAACACTTGATTGACCACCTAGCAGGATTGATAAGGAGCTTGAACGGCTCAACCGAAACAAGCAGCGACGCATCGGACGAGAGCAACAAAAAGGACTCCACCGTTCCAAGAGTGGACTCGACGCCGGGTCCCCCGAAGCAGACCGGGCTGCTACCGGCACAACTCGAAAGTGTGCCAATTGTGGACAAGTCGGACACATCAAGACAAACAAAAAGTATTGCTCCCTTTGCTTTCCCTCTACCTCCCCGTCCCAGTTCAGATCTGTGGACCATGTTCAGACGTGGGGGAAACAATCGCTGGGTTCTCAAGCGGGAGCTTCTGTTAATGGCTCGCCGGCGAAGAGCAGCCCCGCCAAAGCGAAAAGGCGACGAGACTCGGAAGCACAAGACCCGCGACCGCTCAAAAGAAAAGGCCAATAGGCGAGCATCGTCCAAGGGACAGCCAAAACAGCCCCCAAAGCCAAAAGCAAAGAAGTTCAAGTACAACAAGTACACTTCCAAGCCCTACTGGCACAACAGCAGTATGAGCACCAGGGTCATATAAGCATATGTTCTCTTGGCCATCACCACTCCCTGCTTGTTAGTTGCTTTGGGTTGTTTCCGCAGTTTCCTCTCGTTACCTTCTCAACTTGCTTCCTCTCTCTCTCTTTCCCCACTTCCCCCATCAACTTAACCTCATTTCCATACACACGCATACTAACCCCCGCAAAGGCTTTGTCCTATGCTTAACGGCACGATGAAGACCGACAACGGCATCGCAGAACATGGCGGTTTCGGTACCTACAATGCCCCAGCTGCTGGAGCCGGTTCTCCTGGGCAATGAAAAATTCGAGACGACGTCGAGTTCGGACGGCGGAGACTGGCAGCTGTCAGAGGCTACAACGGACCAGACGTTGCAGCGCAGGACACTAAAATACGGTTGAGACGACAGACAGCCTCCGAACCGGACGGCCGGTAGCTGTTTCCGGCGCTTACCAATTAATCAACAGCAAATGCTGCAGCTTGGTCGCCTATCTACCGACGAACGTTCCAGAACGGGGAAGAACCCCACTCGCAGCCATCCCCGGTTGCTAACAATAGGGCTATGCCAAGCGATTTCACGCAAGGGGTTCAGGCACAATGGACAGGCTGGGAGTTAATGTTGAAGAAGGTTGGGGCAGTTGCGAGCGTTTGGACCAGAGAAATCTCATACAAGAGGTCGGACCGAACAATCCAAAATTGGAACCACCATGCATTCCGACAATCAAGGGGGAAAGCAAAAGGGCGTGTGTACTATGACAAAAACAAAATTTTGGGAGGTGAAGCCTTGAGCTTGGGGGATTTGGAATGGCTTGATCAACACTGTCAACTGGACGGGGCAGATTAATGGACTGCTCTTCACGTCACGGCAAGCAGGGAAAACGAGGGCCGAATCGAATGGGGGAAGAGGGGTTTGGTAAAGCGGTTAAGCAAAGCATGTAATGATGCATCGGCACGGCGTCTGGTGTTGTTAAGTTTAGCTACAGCCGCGAAAGCGTCGGTGGCTCTCCATCACCAAACTCGGGAATTCATTTCAACAAGTCAACAAGTGGCCACTACTGCTGTCTTCTCCGCTCCGGTGATGTGCGTCGTTGCTCTGCAGTGATGTGTGTGTGTGTGTGTGTGTGTGTGTGCAGGTCCAGCTTACGTTTGTCCCGAGGTTGGAGAACCCCCGGTTGAACGTTGCATATCACAGTCGGGGTAGCTACCTAGTCTAGTGTGGGCGGTTGGGTGAATGGGGGACAGGAGGCTCTTGGGAGAGGCTAGCATGGTCCGATGATTACATGGAGGTTGAGAGGAGGTAAGGTAGGTAGGTAGATGGGTAGGTTGCCGGGAGACTAGATGCGGCAAAGATGAACATGGATTGGAGAGACGGGAAGATCAAAGACAGGTTAAGGGTAAATACAACAAGGGTGGGGAGAGGAGAGGGGGGAGGGGGGAAAGAATCCGGGATTGTTGTATCAATGTGTCTGATGGCCAGAACTCTCGTCGCGCGTCAAAAGTCTACTCAGATTGGCGAATCGGGCAAAACGCGGACGTTGGCCGGGCTAATTTAGGGAGATTGATACTCTGTAGACAAGGAACAAACCTCGAACGAGGGAACGTCAAAGGGGGGGATTGGATGAGGGACACACAGATTACAATGGGTTCCAACAAAGGTGCATTCTAGACGCCCGAAACGATCAAGGCTTTTTTGTTTGGGAAAGGGTAGGTCAGGCCCTTGTTTCCATTGGAGGTTTGTTCCGGCTTGTCAGATCCAGGTTGCTTTGAGCCTTTCTTTTGACGTAGGTGTGAAATCCATCCGTGCAAGGTTTGAGGGGGGTTGAGAGCCGTTTGTGGTTGATTAGGGAAAGGGAGGGCATGGGGGAAGTGGGGAAGGGGGGAAGTCAAAGTCAGACGAGAAGGAAAAAGTGTGGATTGGATGGGATGGGGACGCGGTGGGATGCGGGTTGCAATGAACATGTGGTTGGTGACAATGATGATGATGATGGGTATGGTGGTTGGGGTTATCCAAGGGCCTCCTCAGA
The DNA here is from genome assembly GCA_001563125.1 of Colletotrichum salicis. NCBI lineage: Eukaryota > Fungi > Ascomycota > Sordariomycetes > Glomerellales > Glomerellaceae > Colletotrichum > Colletotrichum salicis. The sequence goes on along the minus strand of JFFI01001262.1, from coordinate 44,864 downwards.
GAGACATCTGACAAGCCAGTTGTGTGAGAGCATGGTTTCTCCAAAACCCAGCCTAGTTTTGCGGCGCCAGAAACATTGGACAAGACGTACAAGAGGTGGAACAGATGAGTTTTACCCACCAAAAGCCCAGATGTAAAGTCGGGAAAGACATGTAATCGTGAAAGGGCCAGGGGGGATAATTGGCTCCCGAGATGCGCTGGTGCGTGCGTGTGTGTGGTGGTTCGAAAAGTCCTTTTGGCTTTTGGGGGGAGGAGAAACGGTCGCCGGGTCGCGTGGCTGCGGAGCAAGAGGTGAGCATATGCACGCCAAGTGTTGTGCTAAAAATAGGTTTATTTTTAGAACGCAAGACATGGGTTGAACGACTTCGCCAGGGGGGGCACGGGGGAGGGGAGAAGCACGTCTGCATGTCTGCACCACCAACCTGCATAGGGCTTCTTGGATCATAGGGTGCGTTTGGCCAATCGGCTTAGGATTTGCACCCAGGAACACCTTCGGTCTCCTGCTAGCCTCGAAGAAACATGCAGTCGAGCTCACACCGTCACAACCCAGAGAGAGGGAAAGTGATGTGTGTGTGTGTGTGTGTGTGTGTGTGTGTGGATGGATGGGATACAAGAGGCTCTTTTGCGCTTCAGACACGGCAAATTTTTGATAACCTGACCGGGGTGGGTACACCGTGCCGGAGGGGAAAGAAGTGAAGTCAAGCATTTTCGTTCGTTCTGCCCAACCCCCATCCCCAAACCTGGCTCCGAGGTGTTGGACTAGCGTCATGCTCGTTGGGAATGGGCCGGCGCTTAACTTAATGATATGGTTAAATTTCGATTTAGAAATGAAAAAAGGTGGGATGGCGTGTTGCTGGTTGACGATGGGACGGAGACATAATTGTGAATTTTGCGACGACAGCGGTTATCGGCTCTACCTTGCTTTAGCTTGATTCTTTCTCCGGACGAATTAGACGACTGATGCTCTGTAGACGGACGAACCAATTTTGTGATGAGACGGAACATCCGACATGGGTTTACTGGACCTGTCGATGTCGCCGTACGGCGTACGCAAGATGAAGTTGCTAATTCGGGATATCTTGATCACATCTCTGGCGAAAGGGCCGGATTGTAGGCGCGCATGAGATCGATAGGAAGGGGGGAGTTTCCGAGTGGTTACTTGGTCTCTTTCTTGGGTCGTCTTCTTCGCTCGCAGTCATACAATATCGGTAGCAGAGTTGTCTGGACGAGGAGACTGCGTACCATAAATTCCAATGATGATGTTGTTTCCTGGAGAAACAGAGCTTGGCAAAGGGCTATTCTGGATTGTTATCAGTGATTCCAAAGCAGAGGCCCCCGTCGCCGCGAAGCTTGTCAGCCAAAGACAATGGTTCAAGCTGGAGATGCCCAGCAGAAGTGGGGGAGTTGGTGTTTCTCAACGTCCAACCATCTCTGGGCGTTCTGGAAAAAAAGGGCCCTGACGTGACCCAGGGCAACCATTGGGAACTCCAAGGGAAGATTGTCATCATGAACGCGGGGTATCGTTGAGGGTGGGGACCTGATCTAATTCGAGATGATGGGCGACTGGGTTCGTCAAACAGGCGCGGGATGTATGTAGGCGAGGGAGGGGGGCCTAGATGCATGTGAAGCGAGATCTACAGCTGAGAACCGTGAGAGCGGACGGACGTTGTCAAAATGGACCTGACAGTGACCGGTTTGGCAGCTGTACCGTACAGATACAGACAGGCACCTTCGGCGGGAATGCCGCGTGCTGGGATGGTATGTAGGGTTCCCTTTGAAGCCTTGTCCTGTCGGTGGAATAGTCCGCCGAGGGGATGGTTGGTATTAGTCCCCTCTCCCAGTCCACCTCTTGTTCACGCTTGAGATGCGGGAGCATGGTCATGGTCCACCCGGAACCCCAGGGAGGGGGTTCGACAGCTAGGTACCTGGCATGGTTGAGGTGGTGATTGGGACCTTGAAAAGTGCCCGTTTGGCGATGGCCTCGCTTTGTCGTCGACCAGGGGAGGGAGAGGGCTCTCAGACTCTGACAAAGGGCGGGGTGTAAGAAAAGGGGCAGATAGTCAACAGGAGCGTAGAAACGCAGGACCCGTTGACGCCAAGGCTGGACCTCGAACTCAATTGTCCAACCTGAAGTAGGGTACTGAATGCCGGGACATGATATCGGGAGGGCTGAGTCGGTTTCGACACAATGGAGAATGGATGACAGATTCCCGTGCTTGTGGTCCCTGGAGTCTTGGTGCAGGTTCGGATACACAGTACCTAGGCCATTGAAGGAGGGCCGCGGTCTGTGCTGAGCATCACGATTCATAGTGGCAGGTTCCTTCTGTGGGTGCCCGCGACGTCCCACCGGTTGTGCCTGGCCCTAAATGCAAGTGATGGTTCCTGCGTTCCTGCGCCGGCGGCGATGGCGGCGCGGTCGGAGGTTGTGGTGGGAAGGAGAGGCTCAATATGCGGCCCGGGTACGTTGTTTGCTTGGGTGCTTGGTGTACTTGATGACGGCCTCCATCCCTACCTCATGGCCTTACGGCGTTATGCTTCTGCTTATGATGTGCAGAGTAAGCAGTTAGGTCATCGGGCGGACGGGGACTTGTGCGCAAGTGTGGGTGGTACCGGCTGGGCGAGCGAGGGATGGACGGCGATGTTGGTGAGTGGTGATTGTTTGAATCGGTGATGGATTGTAACTTGTACCTTGTGGGATATGAGCAAGGTCCAGGGAGGAGGAGTCCGGTTCTGAGTTCCGGCGCATGTCGAATCCACTTGAAGTGACCAGGTCGAGGCTTGCGGAATGTCAATGCTCTCCGCTAGAGATGGTGTTGGGTCTCGATCTTCAGACTTTCTGGGTCTTGGTGTAGTCTGCTCGTAGTCTGCTCGTAGTATTATGGAGTAGTTTCTTCACGCAATGAGAGAAAAGAGGCGGTAGAAACTATCCGTAAGGTACCTAGGTAAAAGACATTTAGGTAAGGTAGTGTAGAGAGAAGGTGAGGGAAGTGTCGCCGGAATCATCCTCGCAGGTTCCGCAAGAGTTGTAAAGCTGCAGACCGCACGCACCTCATGTCGGCTAGACGTCAGATGTCTCGACGACACCTGCCACATGTATCCTGTCTGCAGTGTCTCACTAGCGGCAGCGCCGTCGAAGTCGGGGCCGGTACCTTAGTCGGGTGGGGTGGGTACAGATGGGGGATCCACCAGACCCTGAGACAGTGCGCAGGGTGTTGGTGGAGATTACGTTTCGGCACGGTAGTGGCCAGCAGCAATAAGCAGGCATCACACAGTGCTCGCGACCAGTTTCAGCTCTTGACCTCATTCCCTGCCTCCTCAGATTGTTGTTTCACGAGCGTCCGCAACGGCCACCAGGACCCCCAGTCATCAGAACGCACGCACCAAGAGTCCTCGCGACCTTGCCTTGTCTGTGGTGGTGAGGACGAAGGTGAAGTGCTATTGCACAAGTAAGGTGAGAGCAGGACCGGCCTAGTATTTAGCTAGGCTCCTAGGTTACTAGGTAGGCTTCTTACATAGACACTCAGGAGAGGTGAGCCCGGCAAGTATGATTGATGTGTGCCGACTGGTCCACTCACATCCAACTGCAATGGAATTAGCAGGGCCTGGAGACATTAGATAGACATGGAAGAGGAGAGAGAGGCCCGCCGCCGACTCGCCTTGTGCCTTCTGCTTCTGGACGCGGCAGACAGGAGCAATCAGCGACCTTTCCTTACTCAGACTCTCCCAGTAAGGAAGGGTATGCGTGTATACCAACAGGTAGGTACTCCGTAGTGTAAGACGGAACAGTGATCAGAGACCAACCTGAAGTGCCTACCTTAGGTGGAAAGAGCAAGGGT